>JAUYWI010097331.1:0-11789 GCA_034780595.1 Parotoplana pacifica | reverse complement strand
ACATGGAGCTGGCTTTGGTGGAGGCTGGGGAGGCGGCTGGTGTTGTTCCGGGACTCATGGAGCCTTCAGGCATGGCCTGGTCTCCTCCCAAGCTGTCGTCGCCACTGGTGACGTTATTGGTGGAATTGGGGCGTATGTCAAATAGAGGCAAAGTAGATTTGTCAGTGTTAGAGTAGGTAGAGGCAGGTGCCTAGATGAAAGTAAAAAGAAATTGATTAAAAATATGTATTTATAACCGGATCTGCTAATAAAAATAAAATTCTAAATGAAAAATATTTCTGACATAAAGACTGTTAAAAGACGCCCGTCCTAAAACATTCAGCAAATAATATTTCTTCAATTAACAATAAAAATAAATAAATAAACAAAAAACAGATTAAGATCTTCTACAATTCAGTTTCAATTTGGTTAAATTACAAAATACATTTCTAATTTTATGCATCTTTTGTAATGTACTAGGACGCTAAAAACGACAATTTGGTAATCATTTCAAGACCTTCAAATGAAATATTATGCCATCCCAAACGATGACGTTGAAACTATAAACATACTTGAATATTTAAAAATATGTATTAATTACTTGAGGGAGCAGCCCGTTGAGGAAGGCAGCGAAGGGCGTGCTAACCGAGATTCCACTCTTATAGACACCGCCGGGTATGCTGCTGGTAGTGGACAGAACTGGCGGCTTCAGATCGGGCGAGGAGAGCTGCTGGGCCTGGCTCATTGAGGTAGGGTTCAACAGGGTCAGAGGCTGCTGAGCGTCAGGATGGTTCGCCCCGGCCGCCGCTAGGGCCAGACGAGAGTAGATATCGTAGGGTGAGGAGACGGAGGAGTTGTTGAGAAAGAATGCCGAGGAGAGGAAATGGTTGAACGGAGCACGGGGCAGGGAGCCTGGGGGAGGTGGAATGAAGCCCGAAGGGAACTTGGCTGGATCCAATAGTAGTGGCGCCTTGGTGGCAGTACTGTCGAACTGCGGATAGAAAGTGCCAGGAGCCGATACAGCCGGTGGTGGTTGGAAGGCCGATGTTCGATCACTGGAGGTCAGAGATGACGATAGCAAAGGTGGGATCACACTAGACACAGCTGTCGTTGTCTTGGTTTCATTGGGACGCCAAAATAGTGAGGCTGGGTGGTTGACATTGTTGTTGTTGTTCATAGGGGTTGGATTTAGCGGTGGTTTGGTGGCAAACTTGGACTCCAAAAAGGACGGTGACAATTTGGGCTTCTTTGAAACGTTTTCCGGCTGATTAAGACTAAGGTTCAGAGCATCATGAGTGGTTTTGAATGAGGGTTGATGATTAGTATCAGGGGTACTGACAGCAGTCACCCGGTTAGGGCCAGCGGAGACAGGAGTGGAACATTTGGGTGGTAGGCGATGGTGTGTTCTCATGTGCCGCTGTAGTGCCCGGGGGTCCCTGGTCACATAGCAACCGCACTTGGTGCAAGCATACTCCTGGATCTCATCACAGCGCGGCTCTAGGGCAATACCATAGGGTTTCATTAGCAATTCCATTTCGTCGTCTTTAGAATGTTCAGTGCGCTGGGATCGACGACCGTTTTTGACGGGAACCTTTCGAATACTATTGGTGATCATAGTGGATTTGTTGTTGTTGGCTGTTGGTTTTCTGCTGCTGTCTTCCACGGATGTCTGCTGGTTGCTATTATTGGTCAGGTTACTGGCAAGAAGTTGGGCTAATTGAGCGTAGAGGGAAGTGTTGTTCAGCAGCTGTGCAGCCCCGCTAGAGGAGAGGATGTTGCTGAGGGCCGTGGCAGCCACCTGGGCGGTCTGGGCATCCGTGGCGGGCAAGGTGGATAAGGCAGGCGACTCTTTGAGGGTGTGGGTGCCGGCGTTTACTGGGGTGCTGTAGATGTCTAGTTGGTGGCAAGTGTGGGCGTGTTGAAGCAGCTCCCAGGCAGAAGAGAAAGGCGCTTTGCACGAGGAACAGAGAAGCCAGCTTGGTTCTAAAGAGAATAATAGAAATTACAATAAAAAAGAAATTGACAAACAATCAAATTAATACGTAATGAATATGAAAGTTTAAAAAACACGAAGAGAACAAGCTCAGCCAGTGAACATGGTTTCGAACCTTCTTCAGGCTGATAATAAATTATAAATAACTATAAATTTAATTTATGTAGATTAACGATACAACAGAGAAATAGTATTCAAAGTTATTAAATCAATCACAAATAAAATAAAATTACCCAAAATTAAAGTACCTAAATCAAAACGAACTACACATAAAACAAAATTGTCTTAATCGACACTAGTTATCTTCAGTCTTGTTAACAACAAATTTCAAACTTTGTAAATAAAAAGAAACAGACTAAATGGTTAATTTGTTTTTTTTATATACTTTCCATTGTGACGGCGGCGGCTAGTACTGTCCCAGCCTAATATTGTACACGCATCTCAGAATGAATAGCGAAATTAGCAAAGGGGAATTATTTGTATTGGACAGCAGGCCAGCCTAAAATAACAAGCAATCGCCTACTAACTACCATTTCTAAAGGACTTCAACAACAGGATGGTATCTTCTCCCTAGCCAGGTTCAGTGTATACCTTGGATGGGGAAATTGGACGTCGGCGGCAAAGGAATTCGTCAAAACTGACCACTGTATTTATTAGCGCGTTGTGCGATGTAAGCTTCTTTTTTTTACTTGTACCTAATTTAAAACGCTGTTTTAGTTCTAAATTAAATAGGGCCCGGGTCAAAATTGATTTATCTTTTCTAAGAAACAAAAACATTTATTAACAATGTATTATTTATACTAGCTGATGTATTATTAGAATAAGCATTTCTCAAACAACTTCAAATTTAACAAGTAGTAAATACGCTAAGAAATATGCTGATAACGACTCCCAACCAACATGAATATTTTTTAATAAATGTACGATTTGGAAACAAATTATATTATTCAAAAACAACATCGACAATTACAGATAAAAGCAATTATCAGCATAATACTGCACATATTATATTACATTTCTAAATTATTAATACTATATCCATAATATAACTCAACAACAACAATTGAATTTATAATAAGTATCATTACTAGAGACATATACAAAAAAGCCTATTATAAGGTAATTAGTTGATATGCAATTATCTCGACAACAATCAGTATCTTCTTTTTGGCTTCATAAATGCACATAAATGAGGTATTCTTATTACTTTTTTCACACAATAAAATAAAACCAACCATAAAAAAACGTTTTCCTTCAAGCTGGGACAGATGATGGTGACAGATTTTAAAAAGCGAAATAATTAGAAGATAAATCCTTTTGCGGTTTTGTTTGTATTGTGTTATAAATATGTTGGCAAGATTTTTTTGTACACAAATAACAATAAAAAACACATACAAACGAAAATAAGTGTTGTTATGGGGGTATCACGGTTTTGTTTTTTATAAGAGAAAGAAAATTATAGTTGGTTAAGAGTTATTATTATACAAAGAACAGAACGATAACTAAATGATATTGTCATCAATTTGATTTTCGTAAAGAATCTTATAATTTATGCATAAATCTCGTAAAATTTTATTGACTGTGATTTATCACAACATTAAAATACTCGTAGGTATGAACAATAGAATTCGTTAGTTCAAGATAGTTTACAAAGAGAATCGAGTTAGCATGAACCCTATTCTTAAGGGTTAATAAATCGATAACAAATATTACTTTTTTGAGAGGTCTTAAAAAACACAATCATTTCATACGATATGTGTAGTGTCATTCGCTATGGATATATAAAAAATGAAAAGTCATTTTCACTATAAAAAAAGTTTGATAAATGATGGTTTGGTAGAATTGCCTTCCATAAACTCACGTGGTAATCTTTCCGGTCTATTGTTAGGTCATATTACTTGACATTTCCGAATGGAAATGATGATTGAAATTTCTCAAAGAATAACTGTGATGACGTAAACTTAATATTTTTTAAAAACAAGTAGCTATATTTAGAATTTATTTCTAATTAACCTTATAGGGATTAACAAAATCAAAACAATAGAGAAATTTCAACTTAATAAACCTTATAAATGTCCGGGCGAAGCTGTATGCGTCATTATCAATTGGAATATTAGAGCAAAAATCCCATTATTTTGAAAAGGATGTGAATACTTCACTCAAATACAATCACATCACACGTCGTAACCTGTGTGGATTCATTGAAAAATAATAATACTAACATTAATAGTGTCACAACAAAACCTAATCCAAATAATTCACCGTGAAAGAGAGATATTTCCGGTCTAAATAACTACTATATACTACCTACATAAAAACTGAAACTACTAGTAAGGATTAGATTTCTTGAGACAGTTGGGAGAAAAATAATCGATTAAAATTATGAAAATCATATAATCATCATTAAAAGAACAAATTCCGAACGCAAAAAAAACAGACTAAAAAACAATTAAAGATGGAATTCTAATAAAAACAACTAACCAAAATTAAAGATCGTAAATATAAAATCAATAAATGAAAAAAATTTCGTATTCATTACTCCCATAATTAGGACATCCTTTTCATAATAGAAAAACAATTAAATTGTAAATCAGATAAAAGTAAATAACATATTAGGGACATAGATATAAATTAATTAAGATTTCCACAACAAACTTCTATAATAATGGAGAACACTATTACAGACCACTAAGATTAAGCCTGCTGTTCTATAAACTATAAAACAAATAATAATATGTAATTTGTTAGAAGATCTCCTCTTTATATACAAGTAATAATAATACTACAATCAATGATGGCACAATTACTAAGTAAAGCGGCAAATTCAAACATGCAGCACGCCTAGAAGCATTCTAATATATTGATTACATTCAGTCAGTCAGTCACAGAAACATTTTTTTAAATAAAAAAAGATGATATATATCCAAGTTTTCAGCGCCGATATTATCGCAATAACATTATATAGGCACAGATTACATATTATTAGTTTGAATTATATTTTACATTTTTTTGTGACAAATGCTATTTATTTAGCTAGTTCAAAGTTTCATTCTCATTTTTTGTGTGAAAAAAAGAGAACGCAATATCTAAAGAAGTCGTTTTGCTATGTCATTTACCCAAATATAGAACAATCTGTATTATTAAACTTACGGTCATTTTAGACAAAAGAAATGCCGATAAAACCAACAAGAACAACGAGCAAGCAAATTAATGAAGCCAGAGATTATTATTTTTCCTGTTTACTCGACCCAACTACTAGGTATATTCCCATACCTATTACGTAGTTTTAAGGATAACGTCTTGAGGGTTGATTGATTGTCGTATATGGCTATCTCTTCTCTATAGCATTAGCTATAACCAGTCCACTCTTATAGTTCTTCAAATGCATACAACATGCACAAATGGCAGCCTCAGTATATGGCGCCAATGTACGAAAAGAATCAACATGATTATGTCAAGTCCGGCTCTGACAATGGCGATATTATAACTTGGTTTGCCTTACTATATTATATAGGAACAATAGAATGTGTCTATGATTTCAATAATACATAATAAAACCTAAAAAAAGATTTAATCTGAAATCTTGATTTTCAACTTCCTACTTCTAATATAGCCGCCAGAGAAATCTGTTGAATATTATTCTCCTAATATCTAGTTAAGGTATAAGTTACATTATAGGCAAAAAGGACGTTTGGTCATTCACGAAACTTTATCTACATAAAGCTAGAACGTCTTCTATTTCTAAAAAGCACCCCTTCTTCTTCTTTCGCTTGTATGTAGAAAGAAACTGCCTAAGATTTAAAAATTTCCGTCTGACCTCACTTTTCTATGGACGGCAAAAATGGGAATTCTACAAGAAACGGTTTGATTGTTATCAAAGTTATTTTATTATTGTTTTTGTAAGCTAAAACAAAGTTACATCTAATAGCAACACTACATAATTACCTACTTTGTAAATTAATTTCTTTGTCTATAGGATACCCGTTATACACTAGACAAACTAAACTACAAGTTTCAAAGTCTAAAGAAATATAATTTTTGATTTATATTTAAAATATAGGTAGGTAGGTACAACCTGTGCCAAAATAAAAATAAATCAGAAATAACCAAGTTGTTTTCACTTAAAAAAATGTAGATGATAATAAAAACAAACAAAATTTAGTAAACCATGACATAGTAAAAATAATATCATGGATGATTGTGCATAAGCATCTTTCTTGATATAGAAAGCTCCTTCTTTTGTTTTAGTTAATAGGCAGTAAGAATTATTGTATGTCCATCTTTAAATTGACAAAAGAATGTTAATGATGATGAGAAACAATTCTGACCAGTCAGTCCAGTAAAGCATTCTTAAAATCTCAAAAGTCATACTACACTGTACTGTACAAACAGTAAACCAAATAACAAAAACAAAAACTGTGCGATCAATAACAGAGAAGTTGTTAAAATCCGGAAGTCTAATGGCTAATAGAACAGTATTTTCAAAAAAAGCAAAAATCCATATATTTTAATATAACACCTCCTCCCCTCTCTTTCTTACAGCTATAAACATTTGATAAATATATTGAATGTCTTACATTTAAATCAAAGAAACAAAAATCCAAGTCTTTTATGTCGAGCAAAATTGAGCCTCTCTTCTAAGCCCTTCTAACCGCATACTACCTCATATAAGAGTATATTATTTTTAATGCCAATTTCCTAATAAATCTTTAGCTTAGGTCGTTAATTTAATAATATAACTTAGTACAAACATGTCATATCATGCATTCATTCCCAATATATGGGATCATTTATCATCCAGAAAGCTACCAAATTCCACTCAGATTGCCCCTCCTCCCTTTTCATTTTTGGGAAAGCATTATCAGTCATCTCTGGGAGTGAGTTACCTACCTATAGATGGAATGGTAGGTACCTATCACGGCTAATGTTTATTTTGCTTTGATAGCTGGACGCAACAATCTGTCACAATCTTGTCAACCTCGTTTGTGTGTGTACGAACGAGTGCGCAGACCACAACTACAAAGTCGCCGCACCTTTTATCGATCGATATTCGTTTTTTAGAGGGGGGGGGGCAAAATCGAAACAACAACAACAAGCATTATTTTAGACACAACCTTGTGTAAAACCATAGAAATCTCCTGTAATATTTCGTACAATTTTCTGTGAATTAGGAACATTCAACAAATTAGTTGAGCGTATTTCCTCCCAGCCCAACTTCCTAATCATTCAATCAGTCACATATGTCAACCAAGATGGTAAAAAATATAACTTTTTTTAGTTCCATTAGGTACACAATATGAAATATTATTAATGTTTTTTCTGTGTTCGGCGTGACATGATAGGCTCTGAATCAGTCAGTCTCCAGTTATGAGGAGATCTAAGTTGACAGATCAATATACCAAAAAGCAGCTACCTATGATAAATAATGGTGTTTGATAAATAGGTATGTTGGCGTTAATACCTTTTCGATGGAAAATAAATGAATAATATTGCAATGTTTGGTGGCTATACAGATAAATGACCGTTTTAGTTCTATCGAACAAATTGTTGACTCTTCAAAGAAGCATATATAATTCTTGTTATCTTAAGATAAGAAGAAATCACATGATAAAGGCGATTTTCTGTTGGAGGAGGAGAAAAATAATTTTATTATAAACCACAAAAAAATAATCCGACTAGTACATAGATTCCAGGAAAGTGAAAATCAATTTACCTGTCCAGCTGGTATTGGTCGAACAATCTGAACAGGTAACGTAATTGGATGGTTTGGGTCGTCTAGGCAACGCCAACAGATCAATAGGTTTGATATCACAGCTTTCCATGAGGGCCGACGGTACACTACAGCTCCTGAAATGATTAACAAATTGTTTTAATGAGCATTAATTAGACACCACGAAAAAATATTATCATTTACCTTTTCAACTGTGTCCCATCATCTTCAGTGTTGTCTCCATTCTTCTCATTGGCCAGTGGGATCGATGACGTCACCGAGTCTGCTGCTTGATTGGCCTCCTCACTTCCTTCCTCGTCAGGGCGCATGTGGACCAGTTTGTGCTGTAGGAAGTCCATCATCTCAGGCAAGGGGAACTGCAGCTGGCACTGGCCACACACGACACGGTCTGTTTCCATTAGCGGACCTGATACACGGAGAAAGAAAATCGATCATCATTTATAAAAGTTTAATTAATTTGCAGAAGCAGTGTAATTTTAATGAGAGCAGACGAACGCTGTTTCTATATGATAGACCGAAAAAAATCTTTTTCCAATCCACGAGTATTTTTAAATTAGAGAATTGGACAAACAAAGCATTAAAATACACAGACAACTTCCTAAATTAAAGTATTATTAAATCAGTTTTAAAACAGTGAAAGAAATCATATCAAAAATTAATTCTTTAGCTAATGTTCCAACTAATTAATGAAGGGTAAATACAAATAAAGTTCTTTGTCTTAGATAAAGTACCATTAGTGAAATAAAAACAATTAAAATTTCCATATATAAACACATGTGGTCACTTCAAAAGTGATTAATAAGATAAATAAAACTAGGGGAGTTTACTTTTTTAATACCACAAAAACTAAATGACCATAAAAAGACACAGACCTAAATTAATGACAAAGATATCCAGCAGATAAAAAATGAATGAAAATCTTGGAATTGTGTTTGCTTGTATCGCACCAAATGTTGTTACATACCCCACGACGCCCCTACTAAGCAAATTGCTCATAATTTAAAAAAATATAAAAAAACAATTGTGGCAGCGCACGTGTCCACTACAAATCGCCCCCTTTATCTCAACAGAACTGCGCTTTCTCCATGGATGTGATTGTGGCTTTTGCAGCATTTTTATGGATTAGGGTCGTGTGCCAGTTTTGGCAGCAAAGCGTCGTCCACGCAATCTGCTTAATTAACTGCAGTGCTGGCACCATGCGCTGTATATGACAATGATACGGACAATTATTATGGTTGTAAATCTCAGAACTCGACAAACAATTTAACAAACCACTGCTTCCGTCGGCGCTCAATGACAGACATGTAATTAACAACAACAACAAAATAAAAAGGAAAATCTAAAAAAGACTAATTGTTCTTTTTTATAATGTTGTAAATTTACTAATTTAATATTATAGGAATACCATTTTAAATGAGTGGGTTTATAACAAGATCAAATGTCACAAGTGATCATAACATCGCTTCTATTGTTGCAAATCAGTCTGTCATGTATAATTCAAATAGTTTGTCTAAAATTACAAACTTACAATTAAATCTCGTGTGTCATTGATACTCTTGTCACTATATTTTTTAAATAAAGACTGAAAGAAATGCGTATTATCTTTTTAAAAGCTTTAACTAAAAGCTAGGTAACTATTACTCATTACATAGCATTTAGGCTGCCTGTTAAAGCAACTTTTCAACGGAGCATTTTATAAATGTCAACAAGATTTTCACTCAGATATCGATTTATCTCAATGTGATTTATTATTTGAAATCATGCGAAATTAATCAGGGTCGCCGGCCAACGATAAATAGAGTCATAACTAAGCACATCACCACCGTGGCTGTATTAAAGCTGATCTGTCAGAAACTTTCCTAATAGGCCTTGATCATATGTAGATAGACACAGTTTGATGATGGCCATCTCACCATCACTGGAACTAGTAAGTATCAAGCCACATCTCAAGGAATAGCCGCTTGTAGTTGGCCTTTATTACAATATAAGTAGGTATTTGACGAAGTTTGTCCACCACAACCACCACCACGATCTTATCGTTTTGTGTCAACAGTTGTTTAGGAGATATAGTTTGGCTGATTTCAAGACTGCAGTGGTCTGCCCAAATAGTCTTCTTTTTAAAGAACAGGCAAATATATGAAGGGTCCTATAGGTATATACCTACAGCTGATGACAGGAATGGCAGAAATGACACGGGAAAGAATGATCATGCAGAGGTCAGCTTTGACCACACATGACAGGAATCTGAATTGAATGAAATTAATAACCCGAGACAACCCGACAAAGTGTTTGGCCATGAAATGAGAGTCTGTCAGCATGGCAATGAGTGACTAGTTATCAGAATATCTCTAATAACCTCTTAGTAGAAACATTTTTTGTGTGCAAAAAAGAAGTTATTTTTTTCTGGTAAAAAATGTGACTTTTGATATAATCTTAACCCAATAACTAAAATTAGTATGTCCAGCTGTGCTTTAGCGGTTGAATTATATATGAATACCTACAGCCATCCTCATGTTAATAGATTATGACGTTATTAAACAGTTTTTACAATTGATATTTGTTGTAACTGATGTTATGGGCGACTTGGCTACGATTATGCATGGACTTTGACACACGCGAGGCATTAACTTCCAACGTGGACACTGTCTGATTGGTATTAGAAAATGATCCCAACAGGAACATTAAAATGTTGATAATCAGTTACCGTTTCCTGTCAAAGTGTCCTGTAAAAGTAAAAATTAGTTTATGCTTTACCAGAAAAGAAAAAAACATAGCCAGCATCACGCATGTATTATTATTTAATAAATGACGTTGATTACATCTAAATCGTGTACTTATTCAAAATGACCATATCAGGCGCTAGCCATGCTAATAATAATTAAATGAGAATGTCATTGAAACAAGCAATGGAAAATACATTTCTGCACAGTTTCACCATCATTATAGAAAATAAGTCATATTTTATGTTTTCCCGTTGCGAATAAACCATTTATAATAAGAAATTATCTTAATGAACTATTGATATTTTGTGAAATACCACAGAAAGTTCTTTTTTACTATTGCATAATAAAATCTTTTCTCACCTGAACCCATAGCCATAGATAAAAATTAATTTTCTCAAAGTAAAAACTAATTTCATCATAGAAAAAAAAATTCAAATCCTCTATAATTAGGTATTGAATATTTTCTTTGGTTTGTACTAAAGTTTTGTTATTAGGTACTGTTTATATCTTGTCTATCATAGGTGGCCAATTACAGCCACAGCATCATTATAATTCTCAGTAGACGGTGGTCTTTTTCTAAAATTATTACTAAAGAGGCTCCTTTCATGTCTGTTCAAGCATCTAATATAACGTTATTTGATTTTTAAAGATAATTGGCGGAAATAAGTCATTAAAACGAATATAAATATAATTAAACCAAGGCAAAAATGGGCCTCAATACAAGTCCCCATACGTAACGATGGTTAGTTCTGCCTTTAAACTTATTACAAATTTATTGATCGTCTATTTTAATAGTGCAATATAATAAATAATGGCTATGTCATTAAATTCAATGTCGGCACCACTAAACTAATGAAAGTGGACAGTTCCATATTGTGTTTGGGAGATTAGGTACCCACCAATTGTCCAGTAGTTGAATTTGAAGTTGGGAGCAAAAATATAATGATGTTTCGCGCTCCATGATAGAGTAGAGTATTGAGTGGACTATTACAGTTATAAACAGACTAACTAGGTACCCAGACAGAAGAATGACATAGTGACGTATGTAAACATTAACCAACCAGGTGTCATACGTCAGAAATATAATTATATTTTGCAAGACAATTATTGAATAAATATACATACACATTAACTGTTTCAAGTCAAACAACTGACCTCAAATATTTAGATTATACTTGATTATTATATCAACATCAAATTCTTATACCAACATGTAGATACAGATGCAATGCATTTAGCTGCGGGGACATCTTTATTTTAGAGATAGGGTGGCTACACATGAATTGAATTAAATGCAGGCAATATTTATTAATTTTATAACTTTTAAATCACATGTGGCTATACCTAAAGGGATTCTAGTTAA
>JAUYWI010097320.1:0-11789 GCA_034780595.1 Parotoplana pacifica | reverse complement strand
AGGGTCGCTTCGGCTGCAGAATGCAAAGTTGTTTTCACTTTTTGCCATAGATCTTCAGGTGACGACTCTTCAGTTAGGGTATAGGCATTATCAATTCTAGTAGTAAAATTAAAAACAAATTTAATGTTTTTAATAATATTTGAGTATTTTGAAAACATTAATTTAATATTAAAACTCTGCATGTAATTTTACCATAAAATATATAAAAAACGTTAGATATAGGTAATTAAATAGTCCAATGAGTTTCATTATTTACAAAAAATGCCATAATTCTTACTCTTTTATTCTGATTCGTAAGTTCCAATGAAATATTTACAATCTGATTCAAGACCAAGTATGTGAACCTAAGTGTTCCTAGCTCAAACCATGAATAGGTGAAAACAATGACTTACGTTTTAATGAAAAAGTTTCAAAATGCCATAAATATCATTCTATTTTATAGATTTGTCCAACCAAATCTAAAGATGCATTTTGACTGTTATTCTGTAGTTAGTTCTTAATTCACAAAATAATTTAAAAATGACAATAAAACTAGCACAAAAAATATAATAATTCAAAGTTTAATGTATTACATAAAATGGTAATCACATTGGCGAAACTCTACTCATTTGAATGTAGACACATAAAAATTAAATTTCGGTACAAACTTTAAGCTAGGAACATGAAAAAGTCAAATAAAACTACTTCATTGAAAACGTATCCTTACTTAGTTCCGACGTCTCTATATATAGGCTGTCTCATAAAAAAGTTCGTTTTTTATTTACAAATTCGTTTTTATTTACAAACTTCAAAATTATTACATAACATAATAAATCGATATGTACTACGTTGTTCTGCGTTGTACTGCGTATAATATCCATAGATATGTCTATGGATATATTCATCATTAGCAATCAAACAACAGACAAATTTAAATATCAATAGTAATCGATGGATTTATTAACCGTGCATTGAATAAAAAACGAACTTTTTTATGAGACAGCCTATATAATTGTAAAATGTAACAATACAATCTAAATAAATTATTTGAATAGCTATAATGTTTTTGGATGCATTTTAATCTCTATTTTGTTGTTGAAAACAAACAATAATTATGTTTGCTTCACGTGATGTAAAACATGTTTAATTTTTATTATTTGACAGTTTGTAACAGATTGTACATATGCAACAAATCAAATGATAATGTTCTTCAAACTAAAGAATAATAATAAATAGAATAAAATCACAATAAAAAATTAAATCAAATTGTGTAAGAAATGTGATCTATGATAGTCCTCACATGGGGAGCGCTGAATAACGTCGAACTGTAATAGCATCGAACTTATATATCGTCGACAAACAATTGTCAAGAACTGGCATAGCGTCGCAACTGTATTGCATCAAATTGGTAGAAAGTCGACAGTTGGTTCGAAGTTATGCCAGTTCTTGACATTTACCTGTCGATGTTATACTAATTCAATCCAGTTTGGACGGTATACATATTCATGACAATTGTTTGTCGACGTTATACCATTTTGATACATTCCAAATTATGTCAAAAATGTGTGTCAACTCCTTCAAAATTATCTTATATACCAGTTTGACGTTATTCCAACTACCCCTCACATGGCCGATGCCATTAGGAATTGAAGAATCCAATATCTACAATGGCCAAAAATAAATTGTCTAATAGAACATGATTGAAATTTAGCATAGGCAACTAGGTAATCATTTAAAATTCGTAGATGTACATATTTATTTGGATGTAGAACCATTTTGTAGTAAAAGCTTTGTCAATAAGAAGGATGGAAATATCTGATTATTGATGCTATGAAGTATATTTAAAATTAAATTTGACAAAGCTATAACGACTTTATGGTAATTTTAGGAAAACAAAAATTGATAAAAAATAAAGTCATTCATTGGTGAAGAATACCTACATTTGACCAATGAATGGAATGTTTTATCAATTTTTTTTTTACAAAAAACAATTGGTGTGTATCAAAAATTTGAATAAAATACTAATAAATTCTTTGGCGTGCATTCACAGCTATTATAAGTATAAATACTGAGAGAGTGCACATATTTATTCTATTGGCTGATTTGGATAAACATTTTTGTCTGCCTACTTGCGATACCTTCATGTACATAGTTTAAGTGTGTTACACTTTGACCAAATAAATTGATCTGAAATGCCTCATCCACACGATCAAACTTATTTGTCAAACGGATTAGTAAAACTAATCTGTTAGATAAAAAACTGATAGGTACCTATTCAACATGTTATATATTTTGGTATGTGACAAAGTCAGGAAATTCCCATAGATTATAAATTAATTGGATTAGAAATTTTATTAAGTTATTACATTATGGATAGATTCATTTGAACGTGTGGACGAGAATAAAACGGCAGATTAGTTTGTCAAATTGGTTTGCCAGATATGTAGGTTTAATCGTATGGATACACCATTTTTGTTTCTGAATTAAAAACATGTAATTTATAAGACTCCATCCAAAAAGTTGTGAGCTATTATTCTTAGTGTTATATGTATAAGTACATACCTCTAACTAGGCAGATGTTAGTATGTTGGCAGGTAGGGAATTTTATATTATACTTTTTATCAACTCTCAATATTTATATAACAAAATATTATTTGATCTATAATATCTATTTACATCAATAAGTTTGCGGGACAATAATTATATGTATAAGCTGAAAAATAATAGGTCACCATGTCTTATGACCACATAAATCATGTTTGTTTACCTTCAGAAATGTTTTATTGAAAATAAGATTTTGTTGTAGAATGGTCTACTGCATAAACGTATGGAAGATCTACAAAAAATGTCGTTAGGTGCTAGTTTAGGGAATAATACGCTGAGAATATTCTTCCATCACTTTCAATAAGTTAAGAGACGTAATGGGGTGATTGTGAGTATAATTCATTGTTTCAGATCATATCAGATAAGATGCAATCCATTAGGAACTCTAAAACAAAATGTTTTAAACTTAGTAACATGAGAAGCATGTGGGTCGTCAATTATATAAATAAGACGACATATTGTCACCAGAATATATCAATCAGCACTCCTGCATAAATCAATTAAGACAACGACAACAAATTAAATTTGACAATATAAGATCACAACACATACATCGCACACATATTGTGTGTGTGTGTGTATTGTGAAATGAACAGCTAGAATATTTTTCAATCTGTAACTTGATACTGATACCTAACTCACCTACAAAAGATAAGCTTTTTGGTTGCCTGTCTCTGTCTTATGTAAATAAATTTGAGAAGGTTAGAATCAGTTACTTTTCTACTTAAATCTGTTTTAAAAGTAGAATTTAAAACAATTTTTTTTGTAAAATCAAAATAAATACAACCCTGGAAATAATACATGGCAGTTGTCATTTTAATTATTTTAAAGAAAGAATTATTAAGAATAAAATGATTATTTATAAAGAGATAATACAATTTTTTAATTTTTTGTTAAGAAAACATTTCTAAAGTAGATTTCTATCAAAATGGTATCTTAAAATATTCAAATAAAATTAGAAGTGCGACGTTTTTATAGAAAACAAACATAATTAAATTTGGTGTTTATCATCAGCAAAAAGTCGATATTTGTTGCACACAAGATGCAGATGCTGAAATTCGAACATTTCGGTAGACACCCGTTAAAATTCAATTAATGTCATACTGAGACTATTCTTTAGAAGGAAAATAAGAATTTATACCATAGGAAGGACTTAATCTGCTGGGTTACTGCCTCCGGTGGCAAAAACCCGTGTTGGCTGTTAGTTGGTTGTTGTAGGTACCAGTCCAAACCTTTGGTTCAAGGCCGTGGTTGCCAATGCGGGTACCTTTGCCCCACCCGTTGAGAGCGGGTTGATCTATGTAGTTCGCTACGGAGAGGCGCTGTCCATGAACACATGCACACTGCTGCACGTCGAGAAGAAACTGGTCGCCACAGTAGCGCAACCGAGGTGAAACTGGCGCAGCTAAGGAGCGGTCACTCAATTCCCTTAGCTGTTTACAAGTCTTATCGACGGTTCCGACCTTACCTGCCAAAATTGTCACTCGGATAATAAAGACCTTACCCATTGGCTTAAAATAGCTCAGTCAGCGCTCAAATGCGATAGAAGTGTTTCGGCGGTTCAACACCGACTCTATCAGTCCTATCCGAAGATTTTGAGAAAGTGTAGACGTACCTCCAGCATTTCATCTAGCGACGTCGCCGGACAACAACAGCGTAACCTGCACGAATGCTACTTTTTAAATACGAAGTATCCACATTTTTTCATTCTCTAATTCACAAATTTAATTTTTAAGATGAATTAAATTAGTGTAATACTAAGAAATTAGAATTTAGATAAATTTGGCACATGTAATCACTATCTGTGGCTAGCCATTTTAGTAACAATTTAGTCAATAAACTATTTTTTCTTTTAAATAAGAAGGGCTAAAAATGGACCATTTCCAGCGAACCTATAAACTTCATTATGCAAGGCTGAGCTGTAGAGCTAATAGCCAATTGCCAATTTTACTTCGTAAAAATTAGTGGGATACAAATATAGTACTATGCAAATTAATTGCAACCCCAATAAATGTTTTGATTAATATGAAATCATTTACTTTACAAGTAATTCATTTTAAGCATAATTACAGTACCAATAGTAAAGATATTATATAGTCTAAAAAGAGTTCCAGTGTATAAAAAAGTTTCAATATTCAGTGTTGTAACCTCCCTTAGAGCGACTGAGTTTGGCGTTGTTCTATAGGTTTTTTGAATCATCCTCAACATGTCAACATCATTGTGCCATATCTGCTGCACTGCTGCAATCAGCTCGGGGCGGGTGGTGTAGGCACGCTTGTGGACCTTGAATTTGAGCAGCGACCAGATATTCCCAATGATATCTATGTCTGGTGAAAATGGGGGCCAGGGCAGGACCCGAACGCCATTCTGCTGCAAGAAGTTGATTGAACGACGGGTAGTTCCTTGAGAAACATCAAATATAACTGGAACGGATGAATTACTTTCAGGTAATTTTATTGTGACAAAAATTTCACAATGAGCCGACAACTGTCTGCAGCCGATCACCGCGACAAGATTCCTTAATGTTGTGTCTTAGAATAGAGTGTGCAATTTCACCAGCTTCACACGGTGTAACCAGTACTCTTCAGTCACTACTTATCAGGCAAATTGCAGGTAAGTTGTTTAGTCTCTCAGCACTTATGAAACTCCGTCCACCAAGTAACTTGATGTATACCCACTGGGTCTCTATCTAGAGGTAATAGGAAACAGTATCGTTTTTAAAAAATGAAGTTATTACACTTACATCAATAATTTATTTTCTATAATATTCCTTAAAGACTTGTATTAAAATAAAGTCTATGTATAAGTTATTTCTCAGATTTTCTTGACAGTTTTTTTACCAAAAGATTTTACTTTCGGTTTTATATTTAATATTGAACATTTTGATATAATTTAGTAAAAAAAAGAATTTGACTGTAAACTTGAATGTACTCGTAAAGTTAGAACGTTTGCATGATTAAAACTGTAAAGTTCTAAAGAAATAAGTTCATCGAAACTCTGGTTCGGTATGAAACAACTTTTTTTGCGAGGCTCTATGGTTCTGAGGTAGGCTTGAAGAAATTAATGAAATAGGAAAATAAGTAAGATAGAATAAATTAATTTGATACACAAGATAGAACAAAAATCTATCGAAACATTTAAAACATGACAACGTGAAATATACATTCTGAGAAGACTTCATAAAATTTCTTTTATAAAGAGAAGAAGGAAATGAATATTATTTTAATGCAAGAATGTTGAGTCGTTTTAAACTATAAAAAGTGAAAAAAATATTCATATCTATCTTTAGTTTTACATGTATATTTAAATATCTATTTTCTTTCATCTTTAATATACACTTTTACATGCTATGTACTTATTATACATGCAAATATTTCATTTTAGTTTGCAGAATTATAAAATAATATCCTGAATTCGAAAAAGTACAAAATTTCCAAATAAAATTATCGATAAACAATAATTACAAAATGTCTTTCCCATGTCATCTCCTCCCTTGCTTATTTCAATATTTACTTTGGTGAAATTAAAAGCATCTCAAACAATTGTTTTTATTCTAAATATAAAGAAGCTAAAACTCACACTACACTCTTCATCTACTAATACCAGAAGCTGTGCAACATTAAAACTCTCCAATTTTAAAATAATTTTGTGAATTATAGAATTTGATTAGCAAAAATGTAATTGAATGTTTTACATAAAATTTTGACAAAGAAATATTATACGTACTTTTGCAAATATGACAAACGTAGTATATAGATATACTTTAAATTAGTTTCAAATTGGATAAACAAATTAGTTTCAAATTGGATAAACAGAATTTCAAATCGGAATGAATGCACAATTTTTATAGTAATGGGAGCCATCGCATCGATATTTATGAGGCTTTTAAAAATATACATGAGAGTATACATCGAAAAATTAAGCGTGAACGAACGTAAGCTTGTTAAAACTATCTCTTGAGTCAGGTTTACTATGTATAATCAGGCTATAAACCTATATAATATTTACTGTAGTTTATTTCTAGACTTATTTCATCTTATCAAGCCATTATTGTTATTGTTTTAGTAATTCACCCCCTGTTTTAAGATTTCACCCTCAGAAGGCAAGTTTTTTTTTCACCCCCAAGTTACATAAATTCAACCCCAGGAGTGCATATACATATGTACACCACAGTTAAGAAACATTGGACTAGTGAATGCAAAATGTGAAATTTTGTAAGTTGAATTCTAATTTTAAGCTTTAACTGACCTCACTATATTGCCACAAATTCATGATTGTAAAATCCACCTTCTCTATTATTTTTGATAATTTTCAGCAATTTAAAATAAGAACATTGTGTATCAAAATGTTTCTAAAAGCTTGATATGATCTTGTTACTAAGAGCATGAAAGTATTTGATAAAATTTAATAAAATATCATTCATATTAAAATTATAAAACGAATTACTAACATTGTTCAGAATAATATCATTATAAAAATTAATGGGTTGCAAAATTTTTAAGGATTTTTAGTATTCATTTTCTTAAAATGAATTCAGTGGAATATTCTCTTCTGTGACAAACGTATTTGAATTGTTTGTTATTTTATTCAGTAAAGGATTAATACAATAGGCAGTACTTTTGAAAATACAAATAAAAGGTCAACCATTTTCTTATAGGAATATGACCATTTATTTAAATAAAAATATTGGTGAAACGGAACTCACCAGCATCGTCAAGAGAACTTAGGCAAAGTTTTATTACGAAAAATATATTATTGGAAGTTAAAAATATTTTGTAAACTACATAATTATTTGAAAAACTGTTAAATTATTTGTTATCACAATGAGAGCCATTATTTCAATTTTATTCTATTGAGAAACAAGTGCATATATTGATATTTTATATAAAAACAATCGTATCCGAACAAAATCTATTTAATGCAACTTTGAGATACCTGGTACTATACATTTTACGAGAAATAAATTGAAATGAAATCATATTAATAACCATTGAGGTGTAGGTATGATACGATAATAATATGTAGATTTTTAAATCTTTCATTTTTGGTAGCCCTCATGAAACCCCATAAATGTCATCACCATTCCAACTCTCCATGTAATTTATGTTTGACACAAACAACATGCTTTTCAGTTCTGAGTAGATGAAAGTATAAATAATGCCCAGTTTAAGAATCGCTGCTGTTTCCATGTGAACAAATCACAGTTCTCATGGTTCATAGTTGCTATACTCTATATGGATTAGATCTTTACCTATATGATAAGAATACGTGAGAAAATACAGTTTTTATATAAACGCAACCGGACATATGTTATGTACCTACATATATGAGGGTTTGCCTAAGCAAACAAAATGCAAGATATTTATTAAAACACAACAGGAGGAGTCATGCAAATAAATTTAATTTTATTCCAAAAGTCATTTTCCTGTTTTTAGTTCGTTCAACTTTTCGTTGAGGAAATGTATTTTCTTAGTTGATTCAAATAATCTACTAGAGTTTTGGATTATGGTTTATAAACATTACCTACTTTTTAACCGAATATGCTCGCTCGAAAGCTCTACGTAATATAACAAAACATTTGTAATTTCGAGTACAGTTAATTTTTAAAAAATCTCCAGCTTATGGAAAATACTTAACGAAATTGTAATCACAAATGGATTTTTCAAAGGCTGAACTTAATTATTTAGAAATATTTAAGTTAGTGTTTTCGTTAGGACTTGTCGAAGTTTATTTTCAGAAGAGAACCTATAGGTACTTTGAATATTACCTATCAATAAATTACTGCCAGCTGATAGTTTTATTTTAATAAGATCAACTACTTTAGTTTCGAGTAACTTTAGGTTGATTAAATTTTGTCTTGATAACATTTCAGTAGGTTTTATCTAGCAATATCTATTTTACTCAATAGAATCTTAAAATTAAATTATTCCCCACTCGAAAAAATCTATACTGCCTACAGGCAATTTCATGAGATAACTTTACGTATCTACATACATATCCACCAAGTAATTTCAGTGATTCTAATTGTTAAGCTGGATCAAACTGTGGAAAAATTGATATGTGCTGGACCATTGATATGTCGATACATATCAATGTGCTGGATTGACATGTGATTTACATTAAGATATTAATAGGTACCTACATGACTACAATTCTTATTACGGTCACAACCTACTACATCTGTTATTTATGAAACAAGGGTCTCATATAAAGAGATACATACTTACTTTTATAATTAAATAAGTAGGTAACTACAGATGGCCATTTTAAATTTTGAAATCCGGATATTTTGTGTCAAATTAATAACAGAAATTAATTTTGCATCATCAGCATAAGCCACTATGAGACTAGTTTCGACCTCTTTGGGTCTTATTTGATGTCGATAGGCTCGAACCCAGACCCTCTGGCGTGTCTTACCCACTAAGCTATTCTGGCTGTTGGTGAGTGAATAGAAGCGCTAAGTTGTTCTCTTATTAAAAGAAGAGTTGACAAAAGAAGAGATCCAAAAATTGATGATATTTCTATCTAATATTTCAATAAAAAAAGATTATCGAAAAACATCAAATCAGTCTTTGAGAATTGGCTGGTTTTGTTGTTTGTTGCAACAAAGGCTTAAATAATTATTTTGACTACTGTGAACTTTTGCGATATTTTCTTGGGTCAAGATTATAAAAAATCCAATCGAAAATAGACTGACCACAAAGGTGGGATTGGAAAGTACCTACCAAATAAGTAATTAAATAATATTTAAGATGGTTGAGGTTCTGATGCTAAATGATAGGCAGGTACTAGGCGAGTTCTCGTACTACAAAATTAAGTAAGAAATTATTTTGATAATCATCATGGAAGTGACAGTGTATTCATTAAAAAGGTATTCATTGTATTAAAGTCACATCTTTTTTAGTTTATTTTGTTATTTAATATAGGTAGGTACATAATGCTTTGTCACAAACAAGCAGTAGAATTCGATTGTGTTCTTATCTTACACCACATGTCCATGATAACTTTTATTTATATATTTGTTGGCTTACATTGTTCAGTTTCCAATAACAATACAAAAACGAGTGTCATGCACTTTAAATCACAAAGTAATAAATTTTTAATAATGCCTATTTTTAATAAATTTTTTAATAATGCCTATTGTGTTAAATTTTGATGAGAGAATAAAACGTTTTTGCGAATAAGACAAAAAACAAACATTTTCTACAATTGGAGAATACAATATGGGCTGAATAAACACTAAGTTTCTTGGTTCCATGGAATATTCGTTTTCTTTAGAATTCATAGAAAAGACCATAAATAATTAGGGACGGGGTGTGGTCACTCCCTATAATTTCTTGTAGATACAATTGATTGGGCTAAAATTTGATACACAAAGAAATTTTTAGTGAATCTTTCCAAGGTTTATCTATAAAGTTTTGTGAAAGAATCAAAAAGGCCCAGATAGGGCTGATGAATCAGGTTTAAAAATGTTCGAGTGACTTTCTTTGAATTTGGTGTCTATGTCCAACTAGGAAATCTGTAATAAAAATCTATAAATTTATTTTATTATTATTAATTGTCGTTTTTTCCAGAAGAGTAAAAATGAAATTGTTGCATAGGTAAAACCTCTCGGATTTTATGAAATAATATTCAAATGTTTTTAAATTTAAAGAAGTTATTGATTGTTTTGGCTATCAGATTATCGACCCTGGTAATAAATATAAATATTTCTAAAAAACGATCAATCAATTTTATTATTATTTTTGGTTTCAAAATTCGTATTTTGCCTTTGAAAACAGCTTTTTTATATGGCACAATAAATAACGGCCTTCAGAATGAAATGTTGCTTGGAAAGCTAGAAGGAAAGAGAGGAAGAGGCAGATCAAGAAGAATGTGGTGGGAAGACGTGAAGAAGTGGGGGAAAACAAGGTGCACAGAAGAACTGGTGCGACAAGCGCAGGACGGAACGAGGTGGAAGTTAATAGTGCATGCTACCCTTGGCAACGAGGACGCCACATAGACAGACAGATATTCACACAGGCTCGGGAAGCCATTATAGTGCGCAGACAATAATGGTGTTTAAAGTAGATTGATTCCGTCTTGTAAGTGCTATCAGGTGGACTGTTCTAATTGGCTAAAACATAAACGGACAGTCACAACAATCATGAATAGATAAGCAGCTAGTTCAATCGATCAATGTCATCTACACTGCATTTCATTACAGGTGAATGGGTTATGTTAAACACATTAGTATGTACATTTGTTAAGCTATTTAACCTTAGTTACTTTGCCATTTACTTCTATTGTTAAATTAATGTTTGATAACGTTATTTTATTTATATTTATAGTTTTTAAATATAATATTTATTTTTATAGTTTTAATTCATCAAATAATAAAATAAAATTAATATATAAAAATTAATTACAAACATTTTTTTCAAAAAAGGATGGGTGATGGGCATAAACGGACTTCAAATTTGAAATCAGCATAGTCAAATTAGTATAAAACAGATATACACTATCATCATTTTTTATGTGCTATTGTACAGTGTGATTAACAAAATACTACGATATATACCAATATTTCCTATTTATAAAAAAATGAAACTTACTTCTCTGATCATTATGCTTCATTTGTGGTAACTTCAGTTTATCAAATTGATAACAATGCGCTAGTAAACGTTTCTTTAACGTCATTAGGACATCTTGTTCAAATTCAGTACCACCATTCGTTTTCAAAATCTAAAATTATAACAGTGAACCATAAAAACAACATTTGTTTAATTGTGTAACTCGTCGTAGTAGTCGAAAGCAATCTCTGATCAGAGCGTAGCTTCTCTCACAGCATCCGAAACCGTTTCCTAATTGTTGCCGTTCTTCTCGCTTGGGTCATCGTGCCAAAAGCTTCAATGACTGTATTCTCCAATATGGTGTGAGTGGGCAGGGATGCATGTGGCCCCAACTAAGTGTGAAGCGATGCTGTTCTCCAACTGGCACGGGGACAAGAACGTGACTAAAAGACCAATAGTCAGTATCAACAATCTTGAAATTGGGTACACCGAGAAAGCCAGACTTCTGGGAGTCATCTTTGATACAGGTATGACGTTCAAAGAACATGTAGAGAAGATAAGGAAAGAGACGAACAAGAGAATGAACCAGCTGAGCAAGCTTGCTGGTACAACATGGGGATGCAAAGCTAGTACCCTCAGACTGATGTATGTGGG
>JAUYWI010097309.1:0-11790 GCA_034780595.1 Parotoplana pacifica | reverse complement strand
ACCACCTTGTTGCCAACCACAGAAGTAGAAGCTAAGAGGTATTTTGAAAGTCTGGTACAAGGAAGTGAAGAAACTAACATGAAGATTAATGCAAAGAAGACAAAATTATGGTAGCCAGTAGAAATGAGGAGCAGGTAGATATTTCACTTAATGGAGAGACAATTGACGTAGTGAAAGAATTCAAGTTTTTCGAGGCTTTCAAGTATTGCACTGGAGACTGTTCGATGGAAATCAAAAGGATTGGCATGGCCAGCGAGAAGGCAGGAAAGCTAAATATAAAATGGAAAGATAGAAACATTAGTAAAGAGCTGAAGAAGAGAATCAAGAAGGCACTGGTATGGTCCGTATTTCTTAATGGTGTAGAGGTTGGACTTTAAAAAAGTTTGACAGAAACAGGATTTAGGATTTTGAAATGTGCTGATGGAAATTTTATTAAATGTATCCGTTCCAATGACTATGTGCTAGGGGAAATGGAGGTATCTAGAGAACTGATGGCTCAAGTTGTAAAAGCCAAACTTCAATACTTCGGTCACGTGACAAGAGGAAGTGCGGAAGGTCTTAGAGGGCAGCATGGAAGGTAGAAGATAACAGTGGTTCGATAGCATCAAAGAATGGACGGGCCTCAACTGCCGAGAAGGCAAAGAAAGAGCACAAAATCGTCAAGAACGGATAAGAATGTCTTTCAAATGGGCGTCTGCTGTCGCCAACCTTCAGCCGAGGAAGGCACAGCGGTAAGTAAGTTATGTAAGTACCTGTTATCAGATTTTTGGATTTTGTTTTTAAGTTATTTAATAAAGAAATAAAACTAATAACCGTACAAGTGGTTTCGATCAATTATTCGAGGCATTTTCAATTTCTAATAAAAGTACAACAGCGAAAGCACAACATTTGATAGACCTTGGTAAATAATTAAGTACCTTCTACCTCCTGGCTAGGTGTCTTTCAATTTCCTAATTGCTATACTCTTATTGTCAAGCACACCAAATATGATAATTTTATCAATCTGTTTTGTGAACAATAGATTCGAATTTTGTTCATTCTCTGGCGATCAATGCAGACGGACAATGACACCCCAATTAATTCCCATCCCCGCTTGGTCAATGAATGTTGTTTTGTTTTCTGTTGTTCTT
Source organism: Parotoplana pacifica (assembly GCA_034780595.1). Classification (NCBI taxonomy): domain Eukaryota; kingdom Metazoa; phylum Platyhelminthes; order Proseriata; family Otoplanidae; genus Parotoplana; species Parotoplana pacifica. The sequence continues at coordinate 10,660 of JAUYWI010097309.1, read as the reverse complement.
GTTCTTTTTCTTCTTCTTCTTCTTACAAACATGTTTTTTGTTGTTGTTAGCTAAGTAAGAAAAAGACAACAACTATTTTTTACAGAATAAAGGAAACATTCTCGATAATTAAAAGTGGAGAAACAATCCAGATTTTGCACAAATCAAGGAAAAATCAGAAAGAAAATTCTTTTAAAAATGGACAGACTAAATTCTCCCCGATTATTGTAAAGGGGATTGGTGCTACGGTTGCCCCAGATACCATTTGACAAATGGAGCAGACGAACAGCTTTTACGAAACTGTATGTGACTTAACACTTTTTGTAACAAAAATGAATCAACCAATGGTGATAATCTTGATACAATGAGTGTTTAGCTCGAACCTTAAATAGACTTCTAAGTTTAGGTTTACTCATGTACCCTTTTTGTACCGCTAAGTTTGACTTAATATTTTTGTATGTAAAATCTTAATAGTTGAAAATGTGAGTGAATTTGATTTTTAGTTAATTATTTTCCAACTGAATCGGCATTTGCTATAGATTTGATACCCTTAATGGAGTATCAGATTTCCTATCTTCCAATGGAACGAAGATCAAATTAATTTGGTTAGCGCACGACATCTGAAAAGGCGGATTTTTGACAATGATGGAACACATTTATCCGAGGGTTAACTATCATGTAGTATTAAAATTACGTGTACATGTACTAAAATGCAGTCGATTAATCTATTTTACTTTGTAAAACAATCAAATGTCTAGTTGAAATTCAACTTACCATTATTCCACAAACGAAACCATCAACAACACAATGTAACGATCTCAATAGAATTTGAACATCTTTCCCACAATTTGTTTAATGTCAATCACTAAAGTTGGTTCTTGCACCATTGACCCATGACGCCTTTGGTCTGCATATATTGTGTGAGTGCATGTACTGCTAATAACGCCAAAAAACGACTTCTAATATCTTGCTGTAGTAGAGTTAAAACCTTGAATCGACTGTCTAGCTCCTACTGTCAGGGGTCGGGGTTTCATTGTATTGACAAGTATTCAGATATCAACAGAGTTAAATTAAATGTTCATTTCTCCACTCAGGATTGAAATCTAGGCGGCTGTTATAATATTGTTTTGCAAAATGATACCCCAAACAAATTAAAATTAGACCGGCTATTGTTTTACAAGATAAAACTGAGTCATTGACCAACATATTGTGCTGTTTGCTATCTCTAATCACCCATGTCCAAATCGATCTTTTCAGAAGCTCTAAGTTCCTGAAAATTGTCTTTTTTAGAATCATAAAAATTTGTAAATCTCTTGGTTACTGTTTTTTATTATTCTTGTTATTTGATGTCCCCATTCCCACATGCCCACAATTTTTCCAATGCAGAAAATTGTCGGTGAAAAATACCTTTCTTCGATTTTCTTCAAATTTATAGTGTCCTATGTCTCAAAATATGATAAACATTTTCTGCAAGTTTAAAATCATTCGGATAATCGAAACTGACAGTTTTGCCAGTTTTAATTGTTGAAGTTATTTATTCAACGATAATTTTCAGCTGGGACTAGTGCGATAAGAGTAATAATAACAGACAGGAATACTTTGATAAAAATATACTACTTATTCATATTACTTGAAAATGATAGCCCAGGACAGCTGTTTCGGCCTTATTGGGCCTCATCAGCCAGGCATATTTACAGCTGAGCAATATAATTTTTTGTATATATCACTAACCAAAGTATAAAAGTAAAGAAAAATCGCTATCGTTGCATAAGAAGAGAGAAAATAGAAAATATTCAGAAAAAATATATAGGAGGGCACTCACGCTGTCAAAGCAGGTCCTGGCCAATTAATGTGAAGACTAGTAATAAAAAAAACAGCTATACTTTGATAAAAATATACTATTTATGCATATTACTCGCTAATGATAGCCCAGGACAGCTGTGCAGCTTAGCCCATTGATGCCTTAATTTTTTCCATTATTGAAAATTTCTTGTCCAATAAAACTGTATAATTTTTGCCATGCGCTAATGGGTTATGATTTACATCTTTGTAAACGTTTAGTGACCGTCTCAACAATAAATACGACAAACCTTTTATGCTAGGTTTAAGATTAAGCTCGAATCAATTCAAAGTTTCAACTTTAATCGTTTTCTAGAGGAGGAAGTTCCTCAGCTACCACTTCTCATGATTCTTGTTTGATTAGATACACCTTAATGGAATTTGTTGGGGCATAGCGCCTGCCTGTACCTGCTATGAAATTAATCAGCCTTTGTTTATGTGCAAAGAAGAGAAAAACATTGCTGGTTTTATTTGAATTGTGCAAAATGTGGGTTGTTTCGCCAAGCCTTGGTACGATATAAGGTTTCCTTATTTTTGTGTTTTGATTTTTGACTGCTTATCAAGAATAATTAATATTATTTTAAAATTAAAACGTTCTGCTTGTGCCAAAATAGAATTTTAAAGAAAACCCACATCAGTTTTTATTTAACAAAGTTTGATAGACATTCTACTCTCGTTTCGTCATGTGTTTCATTCAAAACAAACAAAACTGAATTGGGGACATGTCAAGTTTGAAAGTCTGAATTGTATTGTTTGTCAAATGTTTTGGTGGCCCACAGGCCCCGGGGGTTCTCTTGCTGACGCTTAATGAGCTGTGCTTCCTGGGTAGAAATGATTGATAGATTCTCTGACTGTCAAAATATATTCACCCGATAGATAAAATGGATCAGATATGGCTTCAATACCTACCTAAACCAGAAAACTAGATTGAACATTTAATTTAAATTCAAGGAATAATTAGATTTATATAATAAAAAGAGTAATAATCATAAATTTAAATGCGAGCTCACTGGAAAACTTTTCTCCATCATACTATTATTTTGCGCAATGCTTCGGATCTTCACAGAGCTGCTCTGTGGGAAAACGGGGAGCGGAAGTGGGGGCCATTTTTCTGACAAACAGAATCTAATAGTTGGAACTGCACTTTCCAAGATAGCTCTTTCTTATTTATGTATGTACTAGTAGGTAGATATTGCCAGCTATGTGTTATCTAAGAATACTATTTGACTGTTAAGATGATTTTTGTTGCTAATTAATTTATGGTTGATGATGAAAACCAATTTGCAAAAAATAATTACGACAAGTTAATTGTGGTTTGACAATTTAATCTGGGTAGCTAAGATTCAATTAAAATAGGATAACTTACCACAAGAATGTTCCCAAGAGAAATGATGCCTAGTATTTAAAGAGATACATAGAAGAAGATATTTAAGAATGTAATTCTAAAGTTTCTGTGTTTTTTTATATTTTTACTATTAACAACAACAGAAAAAAATGTAATATAAACGGAAATCGCTACATTTTTGACAGCAGGCACGAATTAGTGTTGTCATTCCGATTGCTGTGTGGTGACTTTGCTCACACAATTGCAAACAACCCCTCCTGGAATCCGGAAATATGCATCTAAATACAAAAGAAACATGTCACAGGCGATAGAGGTGGGGTGGGGTGGGGGGTGCAGTCTAAGTCTTAAAATGGTGTTTGTTGGTTTTGTGGCGTTATCAACAACGAGCGCTAGCCATAAAAGCTTTGACACGTCCAATTTTATTCACAACTTGTATTTATTTGATTTATTTGCATCAAACGGATATGTTGTCGTTATTAAACTTGGGTGCGATTGTTTGGAAAATTATTGTACCTACTACCCATATTATTGTCTCAAGCTATAGGTTTTTCAAAATATAATCTTGTTTTAGAAGAATTGTATTTTATTTAAAAAAACACTGTTAATAGAATTTTGTGCCGTCATCAAATTCCGTGGTTAGATTAGCAAGTATTCTGTGATGATTTAGTCCATATGGAAGATTGCATCGCATTGCAGTTTCCATATTTTCTGGGCGTCGTAATATATGTACTTCTCTGTCTATGGTCGTGCTGTTTAGAGTCGGTCGGCAAGGAGCTCCGACGTTATCTCAGAGGATTATCAAACCGATTGGGTTTTATGTGATCTTCTAATTTCTGCGGTACATTATTATGATTGAATTAGTTTTGTTAGAAAACGCATTGACTAAGATGCGGTTTTAAGATAATAAATTAAAATAATCTAAGGATTGTCGCTACTACGAGGTACCTAGAGCATTTCTAATCAATACGCACGCCCAGTTTTCTTCTATTTCTTTTTTTTAATTCGGCGAAGATCACTTAGTAGTAGGTAGGCATAAGTTTTGGGAATTATAAATTTATAAAATTCTTCAGATCCTATTCATTCCACCTCGTACAATCCATTGTATTAAAAAAAACTGTCGTAATTTGTCTGTGCATAATGCGATGTCTCTTGCTACGGGATTTAGTGGCGGTGCAAAATGCAGGATTGGAGAAACTATTGAATTTTAGAAAAAGCATTGCAATACCTAATTATTAAACACTGCATTTATTTCAAAATATTAACTATAACAACCAATTTATCTTGTTCTCCAAGCCTACATCTCTATTTATTATTCTCTACATTAATAGTTTAAAAAAAAACTCGCAAAGAACTTGCCCGTTTATTGCAAAATATACGAGGAAGATCCCTTTAATGGTTAGACTTAAAAGCAAATAGTTTCTATCTATACGCCCTTGTTATACTGTGTTTTATTTCAAAATTAAACCTATTTTAATTCAAATAATAATAGTAATAGATTGCTTCATTAAATTGACAATGTTTTCGATCAACATTTGAGCAATGTAATTTAAATTATTTAACTGCCTCAACTTTTCCGATGACATTTTTCTCGTGTTGAGCGCTCAGACATCGACCAAGGCTATAGACACGTCGCTGTAAGGGGATACGGCGAAGCGTTCACAGGATGGCATGTGCTGTAATAAAATTGTAATTTATAAATATTTTAAATTCTCTCCACCACCATAGGTACACACACACACACCCGGCTAAGCCAGGCAAGCTGGCAATATTTATAATATAACACACACCACAGGCAAGTCGAAAGAGATGAGATGAAAACGGGGTCTATTATCGCTTTATTGTTTATTTATGTAGTTATCTTATGTACATTCTCCAAGGTATAGAGATCTCTTTAAAACTAGCGACATTCAGTGACATGTTTTTAGCAGATATCATCTTGTTCATGTCCAAATGTTTGTCTCCATTCTTCATTAGCAATACAATTTTTTTTATTAAAAAAGAAAAAAGATTGAGATTGTGGTTAAATTCCTTTGTATGCGTATCGAGTTTTAATTTATCTCAAAATAGCATAATGGGTAGTCATCGCTCGCATCACCACCAGTGTTGGGAGAAGATGATTAAAAATCCCTGAGAGTGTTGGACTAATCTTTTTTGTTGTTGTTGTAATGGACAAAGTCTGTCCGCTGATTGATTACAATGTGTTCTGAATTATTTAGGCCATCATTAATTGCGGTCCAAACAAGACATGTGAGATATTAAGTGGGCAAGATAGTATACCTATACAATTATGTAGATCCATGGAGAATTTGGTGTGTTTTCGGCCAAGGGAGTGAGTGAACGCTATTCAAAATTCTTTTGTTTGGCAGTTACATAGTTATATTTGCTCGTGATGAGACGTTTTAATGATTCTTTCCACTTTATCTTTGTATCCAAGCTGGTGCATATTTAGGTTGTAGTTATTTTATCTTTCTTCAGTTTAAAGGAGGACTATTTATGTATATTTAGTTTTTGTTTTATTTTTTATTAGTAGAACTATAGTGGAGGTGAAGTTTATTTTATAACAAAGCGACAAAGTGAATGCGATCTGCGATATATTTAACAAATAATCGTAATAATATTTGTTATTGTAAAGAAAACAGCCCGAAATCCGATCTGTAGTTGGCAATCTAAATTTAAATGTCAATGATAAAAGTTGTTCAGTACTGTGTAGAATAAAATAAAACTACTATTAAAAATGTACGTCATAGTGAGGCGGCTAACAGCCATTTTACTAAGGAATTGTGCAAATTGTGTTAGAAGCTCCAAATTTAGCATGTTGCTTTCCAAAGGTGTACTTAATAAATCTATCCGACGTCTTCTTTAAAATCAAAGATGGCGGCCATCTCTGTTACAATCCTATTTCTTGAAAAATAAATAGCACTTTTCACCTTTGTTCAATTGGCATAAAATTCAGCGTACTAAATGCTATTGATATTACAAGTAATTTAAAAAATTGAGTTATACTGGAAATAGTTTATGCGTTTTATATGCATGTTACTTGCAAGTAGTATTGAATTTAATTATAATTTTAATAAAAACAAAATATTTTAACGAAAACCCATTTCTATTGGATTTTAACATGGGACCTCTAGTGGTCGTCTTATTGGATTTTCAAGAAGATGTCAGATAGATTTATTTGGTATACCTTTGGTAAGCAACGTGTCAAAGTTGCATGATTTTTCTGTTATCCGCCCCACTATTTAGTTAAAATTATTTTGTAATTTAAAATGGATGACTAACACTAAACAGAATAATTCAGAAGCATCAAATTAATTGTAGAGGTTATGATGTTTAAATGTAATTTCTTTTATCCTTTCTCTATCTCTCTCTTCTGTCTGTCTGTCTGTCTCTGCTTAGCTAGGTAAATACTTGTGTTTAAAAATGTAGATAAAGTATAATATCATAGAAATTTCTATTCACCATTTTTATTAAATGAAACAGTTGAGAAAACTTTCGAATTGTGTGTAAAAAGAATTAATTTGGTATAAACCTGGAATATCTGGTAAACAAATTTAACATAAAATAAGTTATGCTAAAAAGACTATATTTTCTCTTATCTCCACTACTATTTCTGTAATATTTTATCTACCTACTTGCTTTGCGTAGTTGGAAAATACAAATAGCGCATCAGATTTATGAATGAACGGTTGCATAAAAAGGACACAATGACCCAGTCAAGACGTCTTTTGTGAAACAGGAGACAACAGTTGCGCGGGAAAAAAGCCCACTAAGAAAGCTGACCTGTGCTGGACTATTCGCGCACTGCTGGGAAACCTGAATCGCTTTTAACACTATTTGATAACAATGAAGCTGGCGGGATTTATTTATTAAAATCATTTCTCCACCGCCTTTTTAAGGCGACATGTTTTGTGGCTGATGAAAACAGACGTCCATTAATTTGCTATACAATGGGCACTGTCTCAGTAGAAAGAGATGCTAACAAAGCCAAATGAAACTTGATAAGAGACCTATTTTTACCCCAAAAAGGTCTAATTAACTCTTTTCATTATGATGTGATTTGAGTTTATTTTATCAATAAAAAAAGTCGTCTGGAGTGAAGTAATTGTTAGTTATGAAATGCATTGACTGGTTGTATTTTAAAAACATATTTGTGTATAGAGGAAGAATAAGTAAAAGTTTCGATTGGTGAAAATACATTTAGACTAAATATGTATCAGTAAGAGCTGAGTAGTTTAAACATGATGAACAGCTTTTGTAAAGCTACTTAGACTGTTCAACAGTAGTATATTAATAAATATGAAAAATTATAAATAAATGCATATTTTTTTTAATATAAACATTTTTTGACTGTGGGTGGTACAGTCTAGTCGTAAAATATTTAGATTTTCAAGATATTTCAAGATTTGTTTTCACTCCTTCCCCCAGAAAAAGTGCAATAACAAAATAGGCGTACGAAGGATTCTTAGGGGGGGGGGGGGTGACACTACAGATGGCATTTCTGAACCAATAAATCGTGGATTGCTTATTCATCGTAGATATACTTAACGATACAAAACTGGATAGAATATTATTATATGTGTGATAACAGCACTTACTTGTTTTTATTAGTTTGTTTCTATTTATTAGATAAAATTCTAATATTACACGTACATGATTATTACATTTGGCAACATTTTCTAATTGAAATTGGCTACCACTACCTCAATAGTTTTGTATTGTCTATCGCAGATTGCTCCGTTACGTTGCCAAAAAGTATTGATTCGAAACGCTTGGATTCCCTGCCCCGAATGGCCACGTTTCGAACTCCCTGCACCATGTCACGTGGTGAGCTAAAGGAGCCGTCATGTGACCACAGTCTGCCCCCAAGAGCACCCTTGACTGTCTCCTGGATCGATACACCGCATGGGACGTACCAAAATCTTAGGTAAGCAAGCCAGTGGTCGGTATTCTCAAGAAGCACGCGTTTATTCGTAGGTGTTCCTTGTTTCCGCTAAGATTCAGTTTATTGTCTCCTTAAGCAAAATAATAGACATTAAAAGAATGAACATTACTTTTAAGATACAAAAAATACGGCGGACGACAGCCTAATGTAAATTTTTCACCTTGGAAAATGTTTTATTCCATAACCAAAGTGACCTAAACGCCATTTCAGACAAATCAACAAAAGTTCATACACAAATTTATAACAATATTTGACTTAGGATGTGCAGAAAAAATTGTTTTTTTTATATTCTACGTCTTTAGTAAAACAATTATGAAATATACACATTCCTTGGTACACAGGTCCTTTGGAAGCATTCATTGACAGAAAAATAAAAGTTTTTGAACAAATCAATATGGGGTCGATGACGTCATCAGGTCCAAAACATTTTCCGAAAACTATTTTTGGATTTGTGCCAATGAGTGTCTAGTGAACCTACACACCAAATTTGAAGTTTTTATGTTGACCTGATGACGTCAGCGGTCGCTAGCTTAACCCTCCATTCTGATTTTTTCAAAACTATATCAATGAATGTTTCCCAATTGCCTATGTACCAAATAAAAGTGTGTATTTCACATGAAATTCTTTTCAAATCTATCTTTAAAAATGGCCTTTTGATCATTTTGACACGAAACGCCAGAATTTCTTCACGATGGAGATGTTCGAAGTGATGAATTTTCCAACCTAAATGTCATTGCTTTCTAGAACTACTGAATGTCCGACGCTGCTACAGCGCTGTGATTCCGGTGCCGGACTGTCGGGTATCAGCGAGGGTCGATCCGAGGATGAGCTGCCCTGCGGTCCCGATGATCGAGCCGGCGACGGTGCTGAGAGATATGAGGATGGCCGTGCCTACACGCCTCTCAAGCACCTCCGAGTGGCCTCGCCAAATCATTACATGAACCAGCCCGCTAGTTTTGTATGAGACAGACAGACAGACGAACAGATTATCGCCAAAATGATTGCTACCCTACCAGTGTAAATAATCGAGTATCACAATTGTAGATGATACTCCATAGCATTTCAATCAATTTAAATATATCAGTGATATAATAATAATACCTCTGCAACTTTTTACAATAACACTTTCATTTAGTAGTCCGAGAGCCCGGAGGTCCAATTCACCATTTTTGAAATGAAGCAGTTGAGAAAAGCATCAAATTGTGTGCAAATTAATTGTGGACTTATAAATCTGAAATATCTTGTGAAAATTTTAAGGTGTAAAATAATAATGCCCCATAGAGTAATTACATATTATATATTTATTACTCTATGGTTATGCCCAAAAACTGCATTTTCTCCAATCTCCACAATGTTTAAAACATAGAGTAATAAATAGATATAACAATTACTCTGTGGTAGGCATAGATATCGTCCCTACCATCTCCAGAATGTAAACATTCATAGATTTCGAAGTTTACTAAAATCAATGAAATTTTTAAAGAGTCGGTTCTCTGTATAATTATTACTCTGTTATCCAGGGCGTTTTATCATAATGTTGCGTCACTAAGGTGTGATGATTTGATTCTATTATTGTACTAAAACCATCAAAGTTATGTCACACGACATTATGATCAAACCGCCCTCTCCGCTTCCGGACTAATGTACATATTATATTTATGTAATATAACCATAATATGAAAATCAGCAGCATAAAGTTTCTACATAAATACATTTCTAAAGTTTTATTTAGAAAAGTTATATGTGAAAGTTCATAAATGCATCCAGCATCATTGAAACAGATTTGAACACTAATGATGTCCAGAAATCATTGTTTGTTTGTTTTTTCTTTAGATAAATTTAAAATTAGTTTTCACAAAAAGTAATGCAACATATTTAAAAATTATATTTCTAAATTTTATGAATCTGGCATTGTCTAATTAATTATGACGTATTATAGACAAAACTTTTTCAGTCGTGCAAACATAATTTTGTCTAATTGTTCGAATAGTTATTAAAGTTCTGCTGTTAGATATAAACTTAATAATATCTATGATTTTAATATATTTCTAGCCATTTAGCACTATTGGAGGGATCTGTATATATTTTTAATACCATCCAAGTTTAGCTATTTCTGTGATCAATCTATTTTGTACAGAGTTATATACATTTTTACTTCTTCAAGCATATTATTTATAATGTTATTATTAACTGTGAACTGTATTTATCCATGTAAATTATCAATACGGTATGTATGTTTGTACAAATAAATAAAGAAGATATATCTATTCTATTCTTTTTTAATATCTTTATTATTAAAAATTGAGAGTGTTCATTCAAATGACAATTGCTATACTGGATGGAATATATCGATTTTTTATAATAATTTTTTATGCTAAATATTGAACAGACGAGGGGGTTTCAAAAAGTTTCTGGACTAATAGAAATTATTTTTGTAAAAATATAATTTATTTCAAATTTTAACGAATATCAACTAACGTCTCATAAACAGAAAGAAGTGTCGAGCTTTACATCTTTTCGAAGTACTCACCATGCTTATTAATACATTTCCGCAT
>JAUYWI010097308.1:0-22900 GCA_034780595.1 Parotoplana pacifica | reverse complement strand
GCTTCATGAACATCTTGTTGATCTGTAGTATCAAAGAAATCATCATAAGATTTTAATAAACTAATAACATCCTTGATGTAACTTAACCTGATAGAACTATCTAAACTATTATTAATATTGGAAAGAAGAAAAATAATTCAATTATTGGAATTTAAATAACCATTTAATATTTAAAAAGTTACTTAAATTATGTAAACCTTTTGCAGAATTGTTACAGTAACTTGAAATGAAAAGCAAAATCTTCATGAGAGACACAAATATAAGCACATCTAATGATTTGGCTATAGAGGCAATTATATCCAATAACAGAATATTACTTTTAAAAATGGCATGTTAACAACATCAAAAGAAAAATCATCTACTTTATGATATATTTTAGTATAAAATTGATTATTATCAACTTCAACATCAATATCAAGAATTTTACCGCTAATCCATTACTTTTACTTTGTTCAAAATTAATTCTTAAGGGTAGATATCTATAGATATATTTAGAAAATTGACAATGTTAGGAGTAGCAATATCATCAATGTATCTGGAATTATTAGAATGTTAAAGTGCCAATGAGGTATTCAAATTTCATAAATTAGAAATGCAAAGAAATTTGTTCCAGGATAAGTACAGATCAGCAGTTCCTTCCATAGGAATACCTTTAATTTGATTAAAAACAAGAGGACCAAATTTAAAAAATGTGTTGTAAACAATAAAATCAAGATCAGCACACAGGTCAGTGCAGGTAAAGTAAGGATAACTCTTAGGTAGAATTGTTGGTGAATAAAAAGCTTTAGATGTAAAAAGATTAACAGCAATGTAGTTAAAATTAGAATTTAAAAACATTTTACTAATAAACTTATTTAACTGAGTATTGATTTCATTAAGAGACAGATTAGTATATATAGTGCTGAAATCAAATGTTAGAAAAGAATGACTTTTAATTTGATTAATAAAATCTAAAGAATTATCTACACTCCAATAATGACTATATCCAGTACGTTTAGCATTTGCATTTCAGTATGATTTAAAATGAGTTTTATACATTGTAAAGCAAGGCAAACAACTTTTACTAAATGAGTTGTAGTACTATTAGCAGCACCACTGATAAATCTAAACTTCTAGGGTGACTTATGAAACTTAGCCCTACTATTCATCAAATAAATGTCTCGTCTCCAACTACTTTAAGTAGATTTATACAATCACAGCTTCCTGATTGACATTCTTTTTGATCTGAATAATCTTATGTTATAAGATTTGTAATTCATTTTGAGTTTTGATTGTATTTAAAAGCACTGAATTACGTCATTCTTGTTATTGTTTTGCATTTTTACAATTTTATATTTTTCATTTCTGACTGGACTGTTTCATGGATTTTGATTTTTGGATTTCGGATATACTAAATAGTACTTTCAATCGCCAAGCTTGACTGACCATATTATCATGCTTCAGCGTGGGTGTAGAACAAGATGCACATGATTATATAGTTTTGATTTGATCTTATTTTTATGATGAAGCCATAGTATTATATTCATTACTATGTATTATGTTAGTACTGTCGAAGGCTTGACAGATTTTATTTATTATTTTTTAATTTTGTATGTTTACTGTAGAAAGATTTCATTCCATAAAGAAGTAAAACACAATTATTGGCAGGTGTATTCAGACTTTTGACCACCACTGTAGTAGGGAACTTTGGAAAAAGTGGAATCCATAAACCTGGACCTATTGCTACAAGGCTGAGGGTCAAAAATAAAGATTTCATTTTGATAATTTACTAAGGTTTACTATTTAAATATAATTATACCAAATATTTATCATCTGTACCTACAAGTTTAATTAAATTTACCAAAAGGGAACCAAGTAACGGGTAGTGTTAGTTAGAGTAAAAAGGGAAATTGTATGATACTTTTACCTAAAATACGTTTAGTCCACTGATTTCTTTTTTTCTCTTTCTACAAATTAATTAATTCAATATTCATTTTAAAGGTCAGATACCGAAAGTGGTATTCCCTCTCCTACTCTTATTGGTTCAGTGTCCAACCACCATATTTTACGACAGTCATGTGACAACACGTCTACCACAACTGAAGACCTTCCTACGGATGACATAGAACCAGTTTCTACAGGGATTGATGACGCTTTTGACACTGAAATTTGGTCCAAAAGAGTTCCTGAAACTTGATGAAACTAATAAAGTTATAGGCTGTCCCGTAAAAGGCGGCGTTTTTTTAAATCCTAAATTTATTGTTATGAACACATCGATGTAAAAATGATTAAACAATAAAATATGTACAAAAAAGTCACACCTAGAGGCCATCATCGTCAATGATATTTTGCAGGTGATTTTTCAACTTTCGATCATTTGTTGGGTGAAAGTTTGCAACTGTTGTTGTAAAGATAGGTCACCATCGTCTGTATCAGCAAAATTCAGTCGATCTCAGATTGACTCCAAGCGAGGGAAAATAAATCGATCGCAAAGGTTCATATCTGGGGATATAGAGCTTATTTTATCAAGTACACATTTGACTGTATAATGTAATCATATGTGGCCCAAAAGTGGGTGGTCATGTTCATGAGAAACTGTATAAACACTTTAGAATTGACCAACAAATTCATAGATTTTGTTATACATATAATATATTCTGTTTAGCTGGTTACTATGAAGTATATAATAAATCTTCTACCACATCGACATAACATTTTGGATTTTAACAAAAAACATAGTTTTTTACGGGGCACCCTACATGTAAATACACACCTTTTAGCCAATATTCCTGAGTTGCTGTTGCATTTATGAGCACATTTTTAAAGATGTAGGCTCACTTTTTACTCATTTTTCTAATTTTAGAATTTTTATAAAATATCCTGTATAGTTAATCTTGAATATCAAAACAAGACTCTCATACTCTTTGGTATCTTTTATAAACTGTTATTTTAAATTATAATAAGGATCTAGTACATTTTTTGAAGTTCCTGATAACCATTTTTATATTTCTTACTTTTACCAAATTAGTAGTGGCGTATAAATTTGTTTCATTTTAAATTTAAACAAGAACATTTATGGTCATTTGCTTTGGTCCATTAATTGATACACTTTCACAAACTTAATGTCTTTCCTTGTACAAGTATAGGTACCTATCATTGATTCCTGAGCGTCCTCCTTTTCAATGTTTGTGCCAGATTTTCAGAAATCAATTATTTATTAGTGACTGAAACTGAAATAATCATTTAAATTGTTTTTTGTGGCAGTGATAAACTGGATTAAATTCCCATTAGTTAGTTTAGTTATTGCCATATTATTATGAATAAAATAGCCAAGAGCATACATACGTAAACTATTTGAATACGAAATATTTCTATATTGTGTTATAATTAAGCAATTGATGTACCTAACAATCCTAATAATGTACCTACTGTATTTTACTCTGTAGCTGTGTAAATTAAATTAAATTTTATGTCTGTACATATTATGTAAATAGGATGATTCAGCACATCTCCCCGATTTAGAATATAATTTTATTTAGAGCAGCAAATATAGAATATTACACGATACATGAATAATAAAATAATGTATAATTTGTTAACAAACTCTATAAAAACTGTTCAATATGAGCACCATCATCTTCAACTTTTTCTTGAGTATTTCTCTTTCCAGTCCTGGGTAAAATACTTAATGCTTCAATAAATTTCTTGCACCAATCTCGTACAGTCTCTCGAGGAGGTGCTTCTTTATTAAACTCTTCATCAAACCGTTGTCTTCCTTTTTCACAGTCACTTGCAATCGCATATGATGCCAGTTTAGCTATTTCTTCGTTTGTAAATTCAGTATTATTCATTGCTTAAACTTCTTATGGTAAAGAACAGCAAAATTTGAAATTCAGATTTGAAACAGTCCAATAATTATGATAAAAATAGTCCATGGATATAGTTTTTTTTAAATGGTTTTAAATCGGCGGGATATGCTGAATCACCCTGTATATATATTCAAAAATAAAATATTATTATATTAATTCAATTTTTTGTGTTTCTTAACTTTTTCGAAAAATAAATAAATTACCTGCTTATTCTGAAAAACGTTTTCATTAAGCTCTTGCTTAGTTATAAAACAAGAGTAGCTAAGGTACTTTCTATTTTGCAAATAATTCCACACAACTTTAAGTTTGTATCAGAATATATATTGTATACAGGATTAATATTTTCGAATCTCATTTTCCGTTCTAAAAGTTGCTTTGTGAATAGACGTGCTAAGTTGACTTGTCATTATCAATATATAATATATTGATAAAATGAAAAATGTAACATGCTATCCTACTTTTTACCTATTTGCCGTAAACCTTTTATTTAGCAAAATTGTTTAGAAAAGTGAATTATTAAGAAATTATTGAAAAAACAAAATTAAGTTATCAAATTCGTAATATCATGTTTTAGTCAGGAAATTAAATTTTATAAGAATATACTAACAAAACTATTTGTAGTAGAATGGCTAACAATATTAATTTAGCTTGTTGCGCCAGATAAATTTGAAGCAATTTCCTGAGGCCTGAACAGCAAGGAAAATTGTCTACTATAGGTCTAAATTGTCTTTTCTCAAAACTAAAAATATGTGGAATTAATTTTGGCTATTAGGCCTTTCTAGAATTAAGTTTAGTTGTATTACAAAAAAACAGCCAAAAAAGTAACGAACTATAAGAAGACTATTGTCCGTAGGGGGTTAACCCTCTACCCCCCCCCCCTGGACCCGCTACTACCCCTTGGCAAAGACCGGCTCACATGGGGACATCTTGACCACTTATCAGGTGGGTCGGAGGTAAGTTGTCTAGTCCCTAAGCACTTTCGGAACCCTGTCCGCCAAGTAACTTAAAGTGTATCAAGACCAGGCCTTGAACCGGGTACTTCCCAATCCGTAGTCCAGCGTGCTACCCACTTGGCTACCGACGGCTCACTACCCCCTCCTCGAACGTTTTGTTAAAATGTATATAGTTATATAATGGAAAAAGAAAGAATAAATTTCCATTTTAGATGCCTTTAAATTCATGCTAGGTTTACAGGTTACGTTCCCGCGTGGCGTGTGTTACCAGAGATTGAAACACCACTTTCAGCTAAGTAGAGATTGTATACTTTTGGACTAAACATTATAGAAGTTAATTGATTGCCTTCGATCAGCTTGGAACTCTGCATCAGCTTGACATATCTTATACACAGATTCGCCTTCCATAGAGACTGTGAAGTTAACATTACTTCACTTTCTTTAGCCCAGTGCTCCTTAGTTAGCAAAGTCTGGAAGTTACTGAAGCTTCTTTTGATCATGCCAGCCACGAACGCAGCTTTAGAACGGTGCTTCAGCTAGTGCTCTCCGTCGTATAAAGTCGTACCTACGAAGAACAACTGGTCAAGCTTCCCTCAATCATCTGCTAGTCTTAAACTACCATATCTCAAGAACTGATCATCTGAACCTGAAGGAATCCTCACTGAGTATGTGAATAAAAGTGATGTACGCAAGAGTACCTTTGCACAGTTTTAAAACGTACTCTCTCATAGTTGTGTAGGTTGTTCGGGAAGTAATTTCGTTTTTTCAACATAATATGGTACTATAAGTCCATAGTTACATAATAAACAATTTAATTACAAATAATAATCTTCATTGTCAATTATCTGACGGAAATCATCACACAATTTCTAAACTTTTTGGTCATCATAGCTATAGTCTTATTCATTGTATGTTAAAAAAGCGAAATTACTTCCGCAACAACCTATAATTTGAATTTTATGTAACGCTTCTGGTGTACTAATTGTATAACTGTACTGTGAATCTTTCCAAATTAAGTATTGCGGCGGGATATTTTGAATTTTCCGGGGCACAGTCACCGGACACCATGGCACCTTGCTTATTTTCGTAACCGAAAAAAACTTAAAATTTGGTGGCTGTACTCATTATTGTAGAATTTGAACTAAAAGTCTTCAACCTTCTTGTTCTTTTATAATTTCCCTTCTGTGTATTGAATTTATATAAATGCCTTTTTGTTTCTGTCCCATGGATCTCAGTAACAGTTGCTAAATAAAATTACATTAAACGAAAATTTGTAGGAACATTATATTTACTTCCTGTGGTCAAATACTAATAAAATCATAGCTATGCAAGGTTCGTATGAAACAATTTTTAGTCGACCTAAGAACCCCAAGTTCAATTCATGTTTTTTAAATGTTGCTAGAGGTCCATGACATTAAAGAAAGACCATTCAAAAAATCGTTGGATGGCTTTTTGACGACGATCTCATTCCCAAAATGGTCGCCATTAGTACTAAAAATCAGCTATATCTCATAAGAGATGCATTTCAATTTCTTTAAATGCATTACCAACACATAGTAAGTTCAAAATACATATTCGTAAGATCTATTTATAAATAATGACGTAATAGACCATTTTAGCCAGAAGCGTGGGAAAATACATAGTTTAAAATTTAATCACGAGATATTAGGCCGATTGGAGCAATTTCGACTTCAAAGATCTGCCAAAGGAGCTTACTGTGTCTCTCAAAATCATTCTGGACCACTTTGGCCCTGAGCTAACACCATTAGGATTAAGAAAAATATTGGTGTCAAAAAATATATTAGCTGTTTATCTACAACTTTCAAAATACATTTATATGGAATGAATAAAATGTTTCCAATTATGTTTAAATTAATTTTTATACATCTTCCCATATTTCTTGCTAAAATGGTCTATGGCGTCATCATTTATAAATAGAAACCTCAGTGCCATTACTAAACATTTTGTCATTTAAATATTGGTGTCAGAAAAGGTTTAGCTGTATATCTACAACTTTTAAAATACTTTTATTTGGAACAAAATGTTTTTTTTCTTTTAGTCCGGTGGCGCAAAAGGCTCTGCTGTGGCCTTCACGATTTCTCGCTATCGAACCCCGTTCTCAGCAAATCTTGATGCTGCGGCTAGACCTAGTTCTGTCTATTCTTTGATATCATTCACCCACGATTTTGCAGGATGACCACATTTTCTTCTCCCATCCCTTGGATGATTTCTTTATTAAAACTTATGTGTCCAAAATAACGCATCTTTCTTTAGTGGCATCTGCTTTCGTGGCTCCATTTCAGTGCCTACTTCTGTGAGTACCCAGCGATTTTTTCTATGTACAATACAACCCATCCATGGACTCGAAGCACTCTTCTGTATACCCACATCTTGAAGGAATCAATTCTCTGTTGGCCATTCTTCGTTATCGCCTAGGATTATCAACCATAACATTATTGTAAAATAAAATAAAATTCTTCTTCAGATACTAGTATTTATTAATTGACAGAATTTTTGGCTGAGTGCCTTCATCAGTGTCAGATTATTATACAAATGCAGCTAAATATATATGGCAAATTTAACTTGAAATACTATTCTGACAGTCTTTAATAATGTAATTTTTGACTGACTTTGTTTAGAAAATTTACAAAAGTTAAAAGATCTGTATAACAGATTGAAAATTAAAAAATAAAATAGAATTCTGACTTTTCATAATGCTCTCTCCATAAATTTTGAAAAGTTTACGAGACATGGTTCAGCCCTGTCTAACTCCTCTTCCAATCTTGAACCAATCAGATAATTCTGGATCCGTGTAAAGTTTGCTTATCAGATTGACAATATGATTTGAAAAACCCATCTCTGCGATAGTTTTCCACAGTTTATTGTGGTTGACACAATCAAATGCTTTGATGTAATCAACAAAACACAGACAAAGTGTTCTCAGCACTTTTCAATAAATAGCCTTATGTTCTTTTGTACCTCTGTTTCCATTAAGTCTAAATGCATTTTTAAACTATTTCCCACGCTTCTATAGTATATGACGTCATCAGTTATACAGCTTAAAATATGTCATTTATAAGATATAGCTGATTTTCAGTACAAATAGCAGTTATTTTGGAAATGATGACATCATCAAAAACCCACTTTTATTGTCATACGAGGTATTCAAAAAGTTTCCGGACTAATGGCTAAATCACAAAAATTTGTTAAAATTGGCGAAGCTATATGATGTTATTGTTAACTTGATCTCTATAGATGCAAGAGTCATAGCTAGCGTATAGGTGAGATTATTAAACATCGTGATTGCTGTCAATGCATTGAAAGTCATAGATATCAGATTCAAATTCAAACTTTTAATCGATTACAAGCATCGAAGTTGAAGAATGGAATTGAAGAATGAACACTATCGTGCCATGATATATTATGATTATAAGTCTGGCTTGAGTGCTTCAGATAGTTTAAACCGTCTGTTAACAGGTTTTCCAGATAGTGCTCCTTCTCGTACATCTGTATACGAATCGTATGCTGAATTCCGTCAAGGTCGTTTGTCTCTCACAGGTTCTGCAAGGGTTGGACGTCCTATACCTAGAGGCCTCAAATAAAGAAAATGTGGAGACAATTAGAGAGATTTTGTTTAATGATGCACGTGTCAAATTTAAATATCTATGTGAGCAGTTAGGCATCTCTATGGAAGTGTTCACAATATCATCATGCATAACAAACTGAAAATGAACAGGGTTTGAGCTCGTTGGGTGCCTCATTTCTTGACCCAAGATCAGAAAAATCGTCGAATTGCATGGTGTGAGGAAATGATTTTCGCTATCAAAACGGTGATTCACGTCAATTAAATAACTTGATAACTGGAGATGAGACCCAGTCTAAGCAGCAATCAACTCAATGGACCGTCATAGAGCAACCTCATCCAAACCAAGTACATCAAAATCGAAGTGGTCTGAAAAAGATGGTACATATACATGTTGCAACTATTTCTCTAGAAAATATTTATACTGTGACCTCACATTTTTACATAAAGGAATGCCTTCCACAGGTTATTGGTAAGTAAGGCCATACCTTTTTATCTCAAAAATAGGTCAATTTTTACTACACCATAATAATGCTCCCGCACACACAGCCGGTCAGACAGTTGAAAGCAAAACTCAAAGGACACCTATATCAATGTGTAGATAATGCAGTAACTTTTTTGTTTACAGGAAATCAATCGCACCACTTCTGATGAGTGTTTCCAAAATTAGTTCAAACGAATGCAGAAATGTATTAACGCTCTTGGAGAGTACTTCGAAAAGTTATAAGGGTCGTACTTTCTGTTTATAAGACTTTAGTTGTTATTTTTTGTTAAATTTGTAATAAAATTATATTTTAACAAATTGTTGTATTTTGTCATTAGTCCGTAAACATTTTGAATACCTCTCGTATACATAAATGATGGTTCAGAAGAAACAGTTTATGTCGAATGAATAAATTTTTTTTGTAGTAATACACTGTTGGTGTCGCTATAACAACAGTCACCTAATAAATTTAAATTAAAAATATGGTACGCAAAGAATATGACTGGAATTCCTATTTCTTTTTTCAAGTTTTTAAGACTCTCTCACTAAAGGAATTCCTCCAAATCACATTTTCATATTAGTTTGGAGGAACTCCTCGAGTAAGGGAGCTTCAAAAGCTTGATGGAGGAATACAAATTTCAGACTATATACCTCGTATATATAAAATTAGCTATTTGAGGTATTTTCTCCTCATCGTCGATATTGAGTGAGTTTCAAACTCGCGACCTATTGATTAGCATCATACATACTAGAACCACTGAATCACGAGCTCGCTCAACACAATCAATACCATAATATTCACCCTGTATATATAACTTTTACAATTATAAAAATAAGATATATGCACCGATGTTGGTGACCGAGCTCGTGGTCTAGTTAGTATGCCTAAATGCTAATCAGTCAGAAGGTTTTGGGTTTGAATATCATTGATGAGCAGGAACATCCATTCTATATACGTTTCGGTATTACCTTGAAACTATATAAGAATGATTTTGGTTTCTGCTAATATGTTCATGATATTCATAAATTTAATTGAATTTATTTAAAGCGTAATACACTTTTTAATCCCTTTGGGAACTTAACAATTGGTGAGTAAATACAAATTTAAACATCCTATTCTGATACAAACTTTTGGTACAGGTTACACATGTTTAATTGATTCAATAAAAGTTTAACCATAGTATTTGTTTACCTAGAAAGCGGCTAAATAATTTTGAATAAAATTTTGCTTTCGCATTTATATTTTAATATTATTAATACTGGGCTATATGCAGTTTACTTTTGCATGTGCTAGGTTTGCATTAATTCTGATGATTTTTATCGACAGAATATTTGAAAACATTTTGTTGGACAGATTGTGCTTGGATATGGAATAACCACAGATATTAAATTATTTAGATATAACTAGATCTACAATCTAAACTAAAACATAAATTTAAAAAGCTCCAGTGGTGGCTGCCGTTAAATGAAAACAGATTTGACTTCCAGGAAAACCATGTTGATATCTTACTGGAAATTAATATTTTATGAGCTACTTGCAATGCATTACATAGTTTACCAATCTTCATTTAGATTTTATTCTTTATTTCTCAAATATTTAACACTAAATATTCCCATGCAACAACTTGATTTATTCTTGAGTTAGATTGCCAATCTAGTTGTGTCCGTCTAATTTAAAATCTTTGGGAATAAAACAATAGCACTGTCCTAGTCTAAAATTTAAAAAAAATCTTGCTTTAGGCAAAGCTACCATTTTAACTTTATGGCTATTAAAGGCCCCAACCTAACACAATGCTACCAACTAAGTTTCTAAAAATTCTTTGACAAAGAAATTTGATTTGATCAATTCATTTATTTCAATTAGTTCTAAAAATGGCTATAAAATGTCTCTTCTTAAATATATTCCTTATCCATAGGGACATAGGGTCAGTTTTTTTCCTAAAGACATTTGCCCCCATTAAACCTCTGAATGAGGACATTCTACCTACCAAGGTCAGCTTCAGTTTTAAATTTGTATTTTTAAGTTGAAAACAGCTTTATTAAAGGTGTTTAAAGTATATTTTCTAAAGTAAAATGGATATTAAGGAATTAGTCTTAAGTATAAGATAAAGTAATATGGGTATTATAATAAATTATTCTAATACCAATTATATTAAAATACCAATAATAAACAACTTACTGAGGACATATTGAAATTTTAATAATTAAATACTCAAATTTAGTATAATTTTTCATTTAGAATAGTTACATATTTTGTAATAAAAAGTAATTTATCATTAATAGTGGCAGAGCTAGCAAGGACATTTTAAAACTTCAAACCATAATAGCCAGACCACATTTTATCACCTACTGGAGACATTTAATGGTTACTATTTATAGTTTTATTTTATTTGTATAGTTCTTATAAATATAATTATTTCAACTACGTATCCAACGCTAGCGTCTTATTCAGCATCTCATTCAGCTTCTTATTCAACCACGCATTCCTATTGGTCTCTAAGAATATGTAAACAGCGGTTATTTTAAAATCAACCGCCATATTTAAAATATTATTAAAAATTAAATCGTTTGTATGAAAATAAATTAATTTATATAATAAAAAAGAATATATTAATCATTCTAAATATCTGTACATAAATCTGTACATAGTTAATCGGAAATACAATTAAAATTAAAATTAAAAATTAATGAAAAATATTATTAAATTACCACCAATTACTTGCATGAAATTAAAAGTTCTCTGGATGAGTGCAATTACTTGCACACCTATAATAATTCATTTAGTATTGCTTTAGGGTCTAAACTAATATTTTATTCCATAATAATGCTTCTCTTTTATACTGCACCCATTCCATGACTAGATTTATGCACATTGATCATGAGTCCTTGGTAACCACCAATTTCATGAAATTAAAAGTTCTCTGGAATGAGTGCAATTACTTGCACACCTATATTAATTCATTTACTATTGCTTTAGGGTCTAAACTAATGGACAAATTGGTTGTTGTTTTTTTAGATATTTAACATATATATAGAACTCTAGTTGGATTACATTGCATATAATATTTGGCATATCTTATAAACTATTTAGTGTTTTAACAAAAAGTAGACAAAGAATTCTAAAATCACTTGTTACTCATCTAATTATTATCTGTATTAGTTCTTAATTACCCATTTTTTTATTTTATTATTTATTTTAAGATTCAAGATACAAAATTTACTTGTGACAATAATTAATTAACATTTTCAAAGAAGATTCCACATTGACTAAGGTAAAACTATTTTGTATTGAATATGAAAGTGATGATAGTGATACCTATATATACTAACAAAAGAAATCCATTTTCAGATTTTTTCACACTTTGGATGAACCACAATATCACACATAGAAATAATAGTTTACAGAAGTAAGTGATACATGATTAGTATAAGAATGTTATAAACAATTTATGAGATGAGTAACATGTGTCATCAATTATCAACAAGTAATACTTTTTTCTTTTTTATATGCCACATATTATATGCCTATGTGATCAGCTAAGAGTTATGCCAATGTTATTACATTTATAGATTTTTAAACTTTAATAAACAATAATTTAATGTACCACAACCTATTTGTCTATTTTAGTAAAATGACCATAAATGTTCAGGATTTATACTAATGTTTTATACATACAATGTTTTATTTGTAGATGGATATTGAAATTCCTATTAATAGTGAATTATCTACTAACATTTTTAAGGATGTACATGCTATTATTCATGTTCTAAAAACAAAAACTTCTTGTTCTTTACGTATAAAGAACTCCACTCATAAAAAACAAAATTCTAGAAAAAATACTGGGGCAGCTTGGAGGTTAGTTTTAAAATTATTAATGAATCTCCATGAAAATAATGTTTTTAAAAATAAATTTTAATACTATTTGCAGGATTTATCTTTATTGCTGTGACCCACAATGTCATGTTCGTCTTGCCGGGGCATTACCATCTTGGCCTTCTCAAGATGAGATTATAACTATGAAATTTAAATTAACTGGAGAACCATCACATGATCCTCAATTTTGTGCTGCTGAGCGTTCATCTCAATTGTCACGTGAAGCATTTAAATCTCTCAAATCAAAGGGAATTGGTACTGCCGAGGCACATGAAATGGTTGAAGCAGTGTTTGAAGATCAAGCCCCTACTCTAGCTTCCTGCTATAATTCCCAACTCCCAGGTTGTGAAACAATGACTTCCCAACACCAAATGTTATCTGTCCTTCAAACATGTATGAAAACAAATATTGAACCAGATAGTCCAATGCCAGGATACCTACAGGTATTCATTAATTAAATGTTTTCTCTTTAAAAATCTAATTTAATATTGAAAATTAATAAATAAATGAGCAACAAAAATATATTTTTTTAGGATTTCAATGACAGTCCTTCCAAATTCATCCTTCACTCTGCAGATCAATTGCGGTTTGCTCTTGCATCTCCTATAATTCATATTGATGCTACAGGGGGGATAGTTCGTAGGGCATTGTATTCAGGACGTAAAATGTATCTGTTCAGTCTAGTACCCAGTGATGGGGTTTGTTGCTCTGCTTCAGATTTTTTAAGTGAAAAGCTACGGGTTGAAGATGTGATTTATTGGCTTACTTCTGTTAGATGTGGTTACAATCGGATTGCAGGTAACCGACTTAATCAACCTGGTCCTAAGATTATAGTCACAGATATGTCTTGGGTGATGATTCACTCTACCCTTTTGATCTTTAGAGGATGTTTCATCCAAAATTATCTGCATGAATGCTTCAACTGTCTGCTCAATCATTCTCCTATTACCAATACATTAGTTTTTTGTTGCAGCAGTCATTTTATCTCTTTAGTTTCAAAAACTGTTGCTCCTTTCTTTTCGAATAGGGAAGAAAAGGATCTGTTTCTTATGGGAGTGACTTCCCTAATCATGTCTAGTAATCTTGAAGATGCATTGTCTGTATGGAGATGTATGAGTATTGTTTTTGGGTCAGAATATGTTTCTTGCCGTAATCAAGCATCGCTTGATTACTTGAAGGCAAATTCTAAGGGGCAACCTACTGTTGACATTTTTGCTGATGAAGTAGATCCTACTAGTTGGGAAGTTTGTGTAGATGAAAATAATATAAGAAAGTCATCTCCATTTTCTGTCTATTTTACGGATTTCAATCTATTTGTAGAAGATAACACTCTTTTAGATTCTCCTAATTCTCCTAATTCCCATTTTAACTCAAAGCCACTTACTTTACTTCAACAACGATGGCTTCCTCTATTTCCCTTATGGTCTTCAGCTGCTCTTGTAGGTACAGATTATACCTACTTGACAAATGCCAAAGTTGAGAGTTGGTTTTCGTGAGTTAAATATACTTTATTTTTGTAGCAATTTTTCTATTTTTAGTAGTGACTAAATTTATTGATTATACATTATATACATTATAATACAGCAGTTAAAGCCATCCAGTTAAGATAATTAATCAAATGAATATACACTTTTTTAGAGTACCTTAAATATGAGTCTAAAAAAATTTTATCATGTTTAATATGAAAAGCTATTTGTTACTTTATCATTTAATTTTAAGTGTTGTCAAAAAATCACATGTTGGGAATACAAGTAGTGGTAAGAGGATAAATATAGTTCGTTTCATTGAGAAACAACGCCTAAGAACACTGGTGCGACTCAAGAGAATAAAACGGACAAAATCTATCAGACAAAAGAATAATTCATCATTTGCCAACTGTCGAGAAAACTGGCGTCGAAAAGCTGATTCTCGAAGGCGTCCAAAATATTTTAAATATCATTTCAAGAGTAAGTTGATGTTTTTTACATTTATATTTTGAAAATCTGATTCATTGATTAAGTAATTGTAATATATTTTTTTACAGAGAAATCAGAGGTATATAATTTGTTAACTTAATTTGTTTTGCTATTATGATTTTTAAGAGTAATAATAAAAAAACAGGCATACTTTGATAAAAATATACTACTTATCTATATTACTCGCAAGTGATAGCCCAGGAAAGCTGTTTCGGCCTTGTTGGGCCTCATCAGCTAGGCATAATCACAGCCTGAGCAATATTAAAATGTTCGTATATTTCATATCAAAGCATAAAAGAGAGGAAATTTGCCAATTTTTCACAAAAAGAGAAAAAGAAGAAAACTATTAGAAGCCTGTTTTCTTATTAAAGGGCACTCACGCTGTCAAAGCAGGTCCTGGCCAATTATAAAAACCAGGTATACGTTGACTGTCTTAGTTGTATTCTTGTTGCTGCAGGTGTTTGGTGTTGGAACGTCGAGTGCCTACAGACTGCAACCCTTTGTGGGCGCCAAGATCCCGGTTAACAGCAGCTTCTCGCCTTATATCCATCTCTACAACCCGCACCCGTATCCTCTACAGGTAGGAGGCCCTTCAGTCAAATGTGATTGGATTTAAATTTGGTTCGCTACCATCTAAGACCTGAGAGACTGTTTATGGGGTTGTCTAAAATTGTTTCGTGGGAAGCTTTCGGGTTTATATTTCTTAGATGCACAGCCGAAATTATTTTCTGGACATGATGAATGCGGTTTGATTATATCGAGATATCATCCCTAAGGAGAATGAGTTGGACTGTTCTTGTCCGTTTCAGATCACAGAGATGTACACCAGTGGTGGCGATCTGCACCTGGAGCTGCCCAGTGGCGTCCGCCAAGGACCCAAAAAGCTCTGGGAGATCCCCGCATATGAAACACGCACTGTGATGCGCCTGCGAATGCTCGGCCGTCACGAGGCCAACCTCACGGCCTTTGTGCGGATCAAGACCAACTCGACGGAGGACCGGCATGGCTTTGTGTTGCCTGTGGAGGTGGAGGTGTCTAGCAGTGAGTTGTGATTGATTGCGGGGTGTCTATCAGAGGGTTGGTTCTTCCTAGATGTGTCTATCAGAGAGTTGGCTCTCCCTAGGGGTGTCAAGAAGAGAGTTGGCTCTCCCTAGGGGTGTCGAGAAGAGAATTGGTTCTTCCTAGGGGTGTCTAGAAGACAGTTGGCTCTCCCTAGGGGTGTCGAGAAGAGAGTTAGCTCTCCCTAGGGGTGTCGAGAAGAGAGTTAGCTCTCCCTAGGGGTGTCTAGAAGAAAATTGGTTCTTCCTAGGGGTGTCTATAAGAGAGTTGGCTCTTCCTAGTGGTGTCTAGCAGAGAGTTGGTCCTTCCTGAGGGTGTCTAGAAGAGAGTTGGTCCTTCCTAGGGGTGTCTAGAAGAGAGTTGGCTATCCCTATGGGTGTCTAGCAGATAGTTGGTTCTTCCTAGGTGTGTCTAGCAGATAGTGGGTCCTTCCTAGGGGTGTCTAGCAGAGAGTTGGGATAGGGGATCCGTTGATTTGGGATCGTCGGTATACAAAAGATTGTGAGTTTCATGATGGTTGTCGTGTTGTGACTACGAGAACTTGTTGTTCAGTGTTGATGGGCATTTGGTTGAGAACAACTGCATTCATTCATTTAGCGGATCTAAAAAAAATGAGTGACTAAAGAATCGTTTATTTTCTTTTTGATGCGTTCTTTTTTTAATACAAACTACCTAAGTAAGACTTTTGGTTTGATGTCTCTGA
Source organism: Parotoplana pacifica (assembly GCA_034780595.1). Taxonomy (NCBI): domain Eukaryota; kingdom Metazoa; phylum Platyhelminthes; order Proseriata; family Otoplanidae; genus Parotoplana; species Parotoplana pacifica. The sequence continues at coordinate 6,441 of JAUYWI010097308.1, read as the reverse complement.
CAGATTTTGGTAGAATTCTTGGCATATTTTGGGATACGTGATAGCGACACTTGACATCCAACATTGCCAAGTTGATTGAGGTAGACAGCTAGCTAACAATTGAAATTCTATCTCTTAAAAATATCCGTGAAATAGGGAATGTTTTTACATAGAGGACGTTGTCTGTGGCTTTACAAATTCCTGAACAAACAGCTATGGATTTATTTTAGACATGAAGTAATAAAAAGTGTATTTGTCACAGAAAAATGTGTTGCAACTTGGTTTAATCCCCCTCTCTGGCTTTTCTATTTGTGTGGCATCGCAGCAGTGCTAATATTGCGTCTGTTTCTATAGCAGTAGCAGATCTGTGTCATGTGATGCCTGCTTGGCTAGGCTTCCACATGACACGTGTGTAGATGGATGATTGATATCGACATGCGCCTGGTGATTTGTTGCTGATCGATTTTAGTGCCAATGACACCAAATTTGCCAGTCAATAACCAATAGCTAGGCAAGATGATGGTCTGCTGGCATGGTTGGCTACCTATATGATTCTCCTGAAGACATAGATATCGTCGGTGATGATGCATATAAGGATTCCCTCCTATGTCACCTTAAATATTCCCACTTTACTAAAACTATTCGGTGACAGGCATTGTCTTGTTGCTAACTGATTGTTAAATTCGTCTCGTTAATCATCCCTCCCAGCTTAACCAATGCCTATTGCAGTTAAATTTGCCCCCACTTTTAATCCGGAACAAGGACTGGAATATTAATAATTGAAACATGACCATTTTTATTCTAGTTACGTTTAATATTCGTACAAATGCTCGTACATGACCATTAGAGCACAGACTATGATTTGTGTAAATGTACATAGAATCATAAGAAACGCCGCTGTAAATACAAAATTGATCGAATTGTTCGATGATACTTGAATTAGGCGAATAATATAAAACACTTAACAAGAGGTGAAATGATGCTAGGGGTGAAGTGGGGCAAGACCGATAATCTTGATCAGATCAATTGTGATCAACATTTTATTGGAGACGGAGCCCTACCCACATACAGTGGTGGTTCAGTTGGTACGAATGATTGAATACTTAGGTAGTAAAATTACTATCAATTGGTACGAATCATTGAATACTTTGATAGTAAAATTACTATCAATTGGTACGAATCATTGAATACTTTGATAGTAAAATTACTATCAGTTGGTACGAATGATTGAATACTTTGGTAGTAAAATTACTATCAATTGGTATGAATGATTGAATACTTAGGTAGTAAAATTACTATCAATTGGTACGAATGATTGAATACTTTGGTAAAATTACTATCAATTGGTACGAATGATTGAATACTTAGGTAGTAAAATTACTATCTTTTGGTAAGAATGAGGTATTATAAGTTGTCAGGTGTTCTACATTTTTGAAGAAATTATTCCTGAAAACCATTGATTTGTCAACAACTCTCCTCAGACAGTTATCTCTAATTTCTGTTCTCTGTTTGTGTGTTCAGAACCCGATCTCTATTCGCCGGTGGAGAGGCTCAACTTTGGCATGCTGCGCTCGCTGGATAACCCCAAAGCACTCAAATTGATCCTCATCAACACATCAAATAGGACCCTTTATGTCACGGTGAGTCATTGTCATCCATCACACAATTGGGAGATTTCAGGGAGATTGTTTATTAATAACTAAACGAACCTTCCCTGTTGATGACGTAATGTTGTCACGTGTTCTTGAGGTCCTCAGCCAGTAATGGATAAACCGAGAGGTTTTACTAACACTTTAATGCCCCGCTGTTTTATGGTTTGTACATTAACGCGTAATTCAAGGTGTTCTGTATGAACGATAGTTAACAATTATTATTGCAATGAATGTGATATACAAAATTGGGCATGCGCTCCTTTAGGATTTTGTGATAGGCGCCGTTTGTAAACAGTTTACTACAAAACTATCTACACAAAAATGATGAAATAGTATTTTTCTATGGCCTGTTAGCTCTATTATGAAGCTGATGCATGCCCTTAGCCGAATTATACAGTCAATTTTTTATCATTACTATTGAAAGGGCGCTGTTCCCTCTAGGAAAAGGGGTCATTTGACCCCCTAACCAGGCGGAGCACATGTGAGCCGTTCTGTGTAGATTTAATCACTGATATACAATAGATCAATCTCTGCATCTGTGACATTATGACATACATAGGGTAAGGTAAAGATATGTCTTAAGAAATTTCTTAGTCTTAACTATTTTCTGAACCCATTAACTTTGACCTCACCCATAGAGAGTCTAAAATATTATCCAAATAATCAATCTCTGTATCTGTAAAATTCATGGTAAAATTCATGTTATCGTTCGCCATTGTGAACCTTCCATTTTCTTCTGTCCTGTGCCATCCTCATTGATTGACTCTCCCATCCATGATGGCCTTGATTTCAGCTTTCCACTGTCTCATTGGCCGCCCGGTCCTCGTTGTCCTTCCATAATTCCTGTCTGTGATTCTTTTTTTCAAGGCTTGTTTCATTTCTTCGAGCAATGTGACCAAAATAGGTGAGCTGTGAACTTGACTCAGAGGAGAGTTTGGGTTGATAACCTCTTGAATAACACTTTCGTTGGTGCTTCGATTATGCCATGTTAACCCAAGCCACTTCTTCCATGCCCACATCTCAAAAGCTTCAATTGTTTTCTCTTCTTACCTTTTCACAATAGTCATATTTGATAACAGAGAAAACTAGGCTGTTCATTATTCCTCTATGTTTACAGATTTTTTGAGTGATTTGATCGCTGTGCTTCCCATTGCAATTTTTCTGAAAAAATTTCTTTCTTGTTGTCTCCATCCATTGTGATTATAGAACCTAGAAAAATAAATTCTTTCTGCCGTTCAATTAGATGAGAGACTAAGCTAATATCCAATTAATCAGTCTATGCATCTGCCACAATATGACACATAGACTAAAGTAATATCCAATTAATCAATCTATGCATTTGCAACATTATGAAGTTGATACAAATTTTAATTACTGAACGTACATAGAGAGAATTATCAAGTCAGCAAGCTGTTCCCTGGATGTACGTACCATTATCTAAAAACCTAACTAGACATCATTGTAGAGAAAAGTGGTGCGTGCCTGGATCCTGAGCTGCTTGCCTGAGATTAATTCTTTTTCCACAGTTGTGTTTGGTTTTTGTCATGTGTGCTCTAACATTTTGGTTAGATCAGCAATCACAAACTGTTTGTCACGTGCCTGCATCAACCGATGAGAACAATGTGAGGTGAAACAAGGACAGGAAACGCCCGCTAAAATGAAGAAGGGGGGGAGAATTATCTGAAAATGGGAGGACTTCCCCCAGGTGAAATAATAGCCAGAGACATCATTGCCCTGGTGTAACATTTCAAAGTTGTCATCGTCGAGGTTGTGTGCATGTATGTATCTACTTTATAAGAGTACATGGTTGTTGATCTTTTGGAGCGCCACGTTCAGCGGTGCATTAAATTCAGTGGAATAGACTGCTGATGATCATATTAAATGCAGATCATTATCATCTGCGTATCTTGGAGCAAGCCTCTCTTCTGCCAGCCAACACAACAATGGGCTCTCTTAATTGTGTTGCTCATACAATCTACCAATACATAATTATGTCAAGAATTGTGAATAGAGAAGCAGAACTCTGTTCAATTGTCGCGTACAAGAAGCACATGAATAATTACTATTGTCATTGCATATTATGTTCACGGTTGGTCACGAAATGCACCATTTTGTCTCTGCTAGGCGAATTTCTCCATCTTAACACACAGAGAGAACGATAGAGGGACCCCCCACCCCTCACCTCAGTAATAACAATGATAATAATAATAGGCAGATGAATATTTAATTGTTGTGTTTGATTTGGTTTGGCTCTGCAAGTGCCAGCAACATTGTAAATGCCTAGTTGTTGCCATGATGACTCCAGTTTTGTTTGAAGGATGGGGGGTGGTGGGATGTTATTAGGTGGAACATAGCCGGCTACTCCTGCTTGTTCATTGTGTGTTAGATTCATTCTACATCTCCCGTTGTTTGGTTTCTTTGTATAACTGACTGGTGCTAGCTACTAGGATAAATTAGATGCTGATGTGTTCCTCCTCTCCGGATAGATGCCTAGCTACTGTCGTGATGGTGGTGCAGAATGTAATTTTTGCAACAGCAGAGGCGGCTATTGTTTCGTGGTGGTGTTCTTGTGCGCAGTGGTATTGTGATAATTACAGCAGATAGACTTACGGTACTGGCAGTAGCGTGCGCTCCATAAGTCGACGTGTTTGTTGTTGGTTAAGTGCCGTTTGCAATGATGGAGATGTTGCTTTTGTTTTGTACTTTTATTGCCACTCTTTCTATGTATTATTATGTGACCACTATTTTGTTTCATTCTTCAATCAAACTTTGACATCCTCATGGTTTCAATTCATACTAGTAATCTGGTTCGTACAGATAGAATTTTCAACCAAAGACATTGCTGAAGCGTGATCCGCCATAGAGATCTGTAGAATATCGATTTAATTTGTTCAATCTATTTCAATTGTTAAGTAATTTTTGGTGTGGTAGTGATGTCAGTTTTTACTAAAAAAAAAGTCGTTAATCAGGCCACAGTTGTATTATATAGAAAGCATTTTTATATCTCTATGGTTGTGGGTGTGAGTTGATCTGTGTCATAACTATCAGCTGTTTACGGTTGACGTATTATCTAAAATCTGAACTGACGCCAGACGCATGTTTTGGTTGGTTGTACTTGAGCTACGCAATATTGCTGCTATTAGTTGCATCTCAGTCGCCTTTACCGGAGGCGTAGTGAGAACTGTTGGAGTTATTTGAGAAGTGAGAATTGTTGTAGCTATTAGAGAAGTGAGAATTGTTGGAGTTATTAGAGAAGTGAGAATTGTTGTAGCTATTAGAAAAGTGAGAATTGTTGTAGCTATTAGAGAAGTGAGAATTGTTGTAGCTATTAGATAAGTGAGAATTGTTGTAGCTGTTAGAGAAGTGAGACCTGTTGTAGCTGTTAGAGAAGTGGGAACAGTTGGAGTTATTTGAGAAGTGAGAACAGTTGGAGTTATTTGAGAAGTGAGAATTGTTGGAGCAATTGGAGAAGTGGGCATTGGTGCTAATTAGCTGAATATCTATCTACACAGTATGTCACGCTAGACAACTCAGGCGTCTGATCATCAAAGTACCGTTGTTGATGAAATATGTCATAAATTTAAAGTACGCATTATCTACACAGCGTAGTACATCCATCCAGCTTTTATCGACGTTGAGCTCTCTAGCTGAGCAGATCAAGACGAGGAATGCAGGAGATGCGCACTACACTGCCTCCTCTACTGTGCACAAGTGTACTGACTTGATATTTGGAGAGTCAGATGGGTTCAACGACCATAAAGCTAGCTGATTGAGTAGGTTTTGGTTGAATTCAAGCAGCTATTGAACTGGAATACCCATCGAGATGGATATGATGGTTGCCTACAGACCAAACGATAGCATTTACCTTGTGCACCTGTGCAGATTTTTATTGTCGTGCACTTGAGATAATTAGCAGAATCGCTGCCAATTCAGCGCCAACTAACTACAATTTGGATAATAAGTATTCAGAACACATTGTTTTTGTTAGTTGATTGTTCATCAATGGCATTCAAAATGTGCAAATCTAAGAGATGTCCAACTGACAGCGGGGCAAAGTAAGATGTTAGCTATTTGGTCAGCAAAGCTCTCTCTCTGTATATATTGGGTAAGGAAAGCGATTATTAAACTGCACGCAATTCTTTGGTATTTCAGAGTGTAGAATTGGACAGGCCCAATGATGCGATGCACATCGACTTTCGTCCTGTGAAGATTTTGGATGGCATCACCAGGCCGTCGTTGGTGGCTCTGGTCACCTTTCACGGTGAGTCTTGGGTGCTAATTATTCTACAATGTGAAGGATTCGATTATTTGTACAATATGAACGATTCTATTATTTGTACAATATGAAGGATTCGATTATTTGTACAATATGAACGATTATTTGTACAATAGAACGATTCTATTATTTGTACAATATGAACTGTTCGATTATTTGTAGAATATGGACGATTCTATTATTTGTACAATATGAAGGATTCGATTATTTGTACAATATGAAGGATTCTGTCATTTGTACAGTATGAACGATTATTTGTAAAATATTAACAAATCGATTTCCTTAAGATCGGGTTCTGTTTCATGATTTCAGCCATACGTGCCATCAGCCCCCGCCAATGGACAGGCCATTTGACCATCAAATCGGAAGGAGAGGAATTTGTGATCAAGATCCCCTTCTCGGCCGATGTGTTGCACGGGTAAGTTGTGCCTCTTTGACTTGGGTCCTGCATCATGAGTTTCTGTCGACCATGGGGATGCTGAGATGATCACTGTAGAGCAGCCACTGAGCCGGAAATATCGTCATGCTGGCCCC
>JAUYWI010097297.1:0-11791 GCA_034780595.1 Parotoplana pacifica | reverse complement strand
TTTAAATATGCCTGACGAAGTTTATTTGCAATAAACGAAAACGTTCGTATGAGACTTATTTATTTTCTATTCATATGATCATGTTTTTATTATGGAATTTAGTTTTGAAACCGTTTATTTTTGAAATCAATATAATACATAATTGAATATAGGTAATAATACTGAATTAGTGATAAGAGTTAAATGTGAGACAAATTCAGCTGTTTTTGTCTATCTACTGCTACTATTAATTAACCTGAAACCTGCGAGCTAACGTGTCTGAGTTTTATGCAACTAATGATTAATATGTTGTGATCTTTTGTTCTCTGACTATGGAATATTATATTTACATAAACTTGCAACCAGTGAAAGTTTTGTCTGCTATACCTAATACACTAACTGGTTTAGGGATTGCGTTTTAATATAGGCTTTATTTTATGTTTTCTGTGTAGGTGTTTAACATAGTATAGATAAGGAAACGATTTCTATTTTTAATACCTCATAAATTTTTAGTCGTTTTTTTTTTTTTAGAATTTAAATAAACTTGTCTAGCCATTTCTCAAGCAATTGCAGATTGTATTACAATAACTTATATTTGCTGCTGTATATTTCACATTGAAAATAATATATAACTAAGTAGGTATAAATCATTTCTGGGATATTTTGTTGTGCAAATTAAAACAAGAAAACACAAGTAAAATAGATAGGTGTTAAAATTTGACGAAAATCGTGCAAACAGATAATCAAAAGACCGGAATGGTTTTAGTTGTTTTAGTTGATCTATTTTTCTGTTTAACATCTAATTCTAATAACAAGTTAGCCTATTTCAATTTAGTTGCAAAGATAATATGTTTGAACTTTAATCCAATATATGACTGCTTTTAAGAATTGAAATAGTTTCTATATCTTTCGATTTCCATTTTGTTCTATTTTTTATATTTGTCCGTCTAAAATGAAAATGTTGTTTCTAGTTAATTGTGTACTTTATTTTTAGGGTGTATATCAATTATACTTGTATTGGGTGTCATTTATAAATTATTGTATAGTCAGTTTGTCTATAAAATTTTTGCTCTAAAATGTTAAACGTACTTCTGGTCAAAACTTGAGATGAAGAAGATTATTGATTTAATTATCTATTTATTTTGATGGTCAGCTTTGTGCTTAATCAATCTAATCTTTAATTAGAGATGATTACGGCTGAACAGTTGTTTTACAGTTTTTTTATAATACAACTTAATAATTTAGACATGTACTTGAAGATCTCTAGTTAAACACACAGTGAACTCCATGTTAATAGATGCCCTCCTACTTACTACACTGAACCAATGCTCTTGTTTATAAAAATGAAATTTGAAATGTGCTTATTTTACCGTTAATAATAGCACAATAATTATCATAATGCCAAATTATAATAGACAATCTATGGCCTACTGTGAAATTGCAATTCAAGAATTAATGTTAATTGACACAATAATGTATTTCCAATGTTGGCAAGTATGATATAAATAACAGGCGTTTATTTTTTTGTTATCATTCAGTTGTCGATTTCACTTTTTTAAAATTTTTTTCAAAGTAAAGTAAGCAGTTGTTATTTTTGAGTCATTTGATAAATATCTATTACGTTACATAGTTATTATAAATTAATTTCAGATAGAAATATTTATCCTGTATTTTTTTCTTTTTGTTTCAACTTGTTTCAATTGATCTTATCGTTTTGATATCGATTTTTATGCAGTGTCTTCATAAAGCGCAAGAAAGTTGCTGTACGAGTAGTAGTTTTTTTTACATCTACCTAAATGGTTAAAGTTCAATTATATAGTTTTAAACCTGCTATCTGTAACTCTTTTGGTTTAAAGACAAATTACGGAATCTTTTTGGTAAACACTTCTTCTCGATAGAAATCAACCAAAACGATATAAAAAGTTTGTGTCGATTTTTTAATATTCTAACAATTTTTAGTTGAATTAACATTGAACACAGATTATTTTAATAATTTAAATGTTTTTAGTTATTTTACTACTTTATCAAGTTGAATCAAGTTATATGATGAATATATAGTTTTGAAACATAATATTCTGCCAGCTGAATTTAATGTTTAATATGCATCAATTTATGTGTTTAATATTATAAGTTTTATTGTAATTAGAGACCTCTCCGAGATATTAGGTATGGAGAAATCGAAATATACCTATAAAAGTAGATACTGATAATTTGATATTATCAGGTGCTTAGATCGAAATGTTACAGATCAATCTCCCCTTTTCCTATTCACTTTGTTGTTATTCTTGTATGAAGTGAAAATGATATTTGGCAAATTGATACTTTATGAAAAATGTTGCCATACCAACCTGATATTTAAAAAGAAAAGATCTTAATAGTTTTAAAAAAAGATCGTGTTATTGGTTTAGTTTGAGGAAAAGCTAACTGTGTTTATTATAAAAAGATATAAATATCTATCATATAGACTATAGAGGATGATATACAATGTTGCAACCGCCTGGTTAGGAAATCACATATATTTTTTGAATATATGTATATTGTATATACTGATATAATTCTTTTGCCTTCAATTATATGTGTAGGTATGAAGTCAAAGAAAAAGATAAAAATTAGATCAAGTGCACACAGGGTTTGATTTGACCAAATTAAAGGCTCTAGAGTTTATCATTCTAATGTTTTGTCATGCAGATTTGAAAATACATACCTCCTTTAGTAAGAAAAAATACAATGACTAGATACCAATAGCTATGGTATGGTACCTGCATTTTCAAGTTAGGAGCCATTCGGAGAATCTATTTTTACTTTTTCTATTGCGAAAATTAATTTGGTTATGGGTTGTGTGGTTTTGAAAATAAGACTAAGCGTTTATTAAAAATGTGAAATAATTTTATAGTTATCTAGCATGAAATATTTAAACGGCACTTTGGAATATGAATATATTTTAGTGATAGTAAAATATTCATCTGTATGACTGTTGTAGGATTATGCACCTCTGCATAGATATTTACTTTTGATTGGGTGTCAGAAGGATAAATACAGAATAACAAGTTTAAAATCTGTGCTCCTCTTGTAAGATTTTTTGACTGTTGTAAAATATTTAGCTTAATGTTAACCGGAGCGGATCAATAGGATCATTATGTGCTTGTTGAATCCATAATTTATAAGCTGCTTGCTTTAAACTAAAACAATGGCGATTGGTTTTTGCTAAAGCCAGAAATCGATAACCATAGTTGAAAAACTAATTTTAAATAATTCATTTAGGTGTTAACTATTAGACTTATATATCGGAAAGATTAGGGCTCTATACCCGGTTTTTACAGATATGACGTTTTAAACCCTTGACCTTGATACTTGAATAACCAGATCCAAGTTTTATGGCGCCAGTAAATGAGTTTTTAAACTAGCTCTTATTATGATCAAGACGACCAAGATTGGCAGCCTTACGTATTTGTTTCGATTCATTTAAAGTGTTAAGAAAAAGAAGGAACTAAGAGGAAGACAATTGAAAATGACGTCTATTTTGTTCAAATTTGGTATAAATTGGCTTCCATTGCTATAATTATAATGAGTATTTTTTATGATTTTTCTTTTAATTTAATGATCCACTGTCAGTCTTTGTAGGAGAACAATTAGTTTAATTAATTTCTGCTTCATTAATTTTATGAATGTTGAATACGAAGTAGGTTGATAAAAAGTCAACGCTTAAAATTTCCTTTTTTGAATGGATTTTTCTGTAACAATCTGACATCGAAATACTTAAATATTTTATAGGCAAACTTGAAAATAATAACTTATGCTTTGGAATGTTGATAGAAAGAACCAAAGAGATTGCATATACATTAATTCCTTGAAAAAGTCTACATAGTTTATCACATTCGAAATATAAAGCTATATTTTATGATATGCTCTTCCACTAGACAAGAAAGATATTAAAATTTTGGAATGCTGAGAAAATAATAATTTAAATTTGTTGAAGCCTTAGTAGGCTTGTATTAAAGAGATATATTTTTGTAGAGTTGGCTACGTTTGGGCATTAGGGGACTTTGGCATTCAGTCGTATTTGGAAGGTATTTTTGGTTTGCTGGACATATTCATATTATTCTAGTGATTGTGATTTCTATAAAATGCTAAGACTGGATACCTAATCAAAATAAAGATATGCATATTGATACATAATCAAACATTCAATCATTTAAACACATGTAATTAATCATAATGGCAATATTCTGATGTGGTTAGAAATAGACACCATTTTGATCATTTTAGACATAAATTATATCTAATACGGAGCTGTTGTATTGAAATGAAGTACACATTATTGAAGAACCAACTATGTATGTAGTTATATTTAACTTTTCTTGGATAGTTATCTCTATTGATCTATACCACAATAAACAATTTTAGCCGTTTATATTATCCAGATAATCATCAGAATGGATTTAGATAATTTTCATTGATATCAATAAATTTAACGTGTTTATGAATCTTTTAAGTCATGTGTAATAGTATGCATATCTGCCCATGTTATCCAGAAAGTACATTTTTTTAAATTTGTCATGATCCCATTCGATTAGGCCAGAAGACTTCACATATCTAGAAAAAATATCATAATTTTGACAACTTATTAAAACGTATTTAGTGCATATCTTTCTAAAGATTTGGACTAGCACTGTCTTGTATATTTTAAGTCACAATCTTAAAAAGACTTTTGTTTGTTACTAGTTTTTCTTAAATTTCATATTATAAACATAGTACCTAATTTTCATATTCATAATATTGAGTCCACTTTAATTCTCATTTTTGGTCAGGGCTCTTGCTATGAATGTTCACATAGAGTGAATACACTTTTTTAATAATTATTTTTACATTCATATTTACCATACATGCCTACTAATACTCTGTTTACCTTACTTGAAATTCAGTGTTGCTTCACAATATTTTTTTGGTCTAATCTAGACTTTTTATAGCTACCAAATCTAGCTAAATAGATGACACAGAGTATTACATTTCAAATACATGTAATAATGAGCTATGGGATATTGACCAAAGCTGGGTTAGATTGTAGGTAGTCTAGAAATGGTAGCTTATAAACATGTTTGTATAGCTACCAGCAAATCTATAAGAACTTTTATGAGTCATGATGTGGTACGGCTTCTACTTAAAACTGGATGAATAGATAAATAGGCATAATCCATAGGTATAGAAGCAATGTAATTTAGGTAGTATTTATACAGAATCTTTCCCAAAATATTATGTAGCAGCACATGTAGTTTGAAATCTCCCATGGGGCCAGGAAACCAAAGAAATTGTGGTAGATAGAATTGAAAATATTTAACAATTTATTTTTTCCTTAAATAGATTTTTTATGCATGTACCTCTTTATGTACGTTAGGTATTTATTAAACCTCTGATGATTTTTGAGCACTCAAATTTTGTGTACAAATTTCACTTTTATTACTTTACACAAATCAAGTTTATTTTTTCTACCTTTTCTGCAAATATAATTGAATTTTATGTTGAGAAAAAACCACTATATTCCCTCAGTTTTAAATAGATATCTCGGTTTGCCTGATGAAACAGGAAATTGAGCTTTCAATAAATAAAGGATCCTTTGGCTGTTGCTTGGTTTGATTTTGTTTGTAGTAACATAATAGTAGTAATAGATAACACTGTCTGTCTCCAAACTTTTAATAAATAGCAACAAATGACACCCAAATTGCTGATAACTGATATACTATTGTAAATTTTATATTTCGAATATTCTCTCTGAAATGAGGAACTGTTTTTAAAAGTCTGTTAAATTGTGGCATATGACTAATTTGTTTATCACACTTACATAGAAGAAAATGTATTGTTATAAATTTATTGCATTCATTGTTACCTACTGCCACGGCCGTGCTAGTAAATTAATAGCTAAATATTTTTCGAAAAAAAGTCAAAGTGAAAGACTTCCATTTTATTGAACCCGTACTAATACAGCAAGTAATATTATAAAATACTTAACATTAATTACTTCGGGTGTTCCATAAGTAGTGAGAATGCGAAATTATTTATATAAGAGGTATATTTACAACAATAAGTATAAGTTTATTTGATATCCTACTGAGTCAATAACCAATTAGCAGTAGTCCACAAGATTTTGGACTTTCTTTTTTAAGGCATTCTTTGGTAGGCCCCTGACCGATTGCAACGCGGCCTTTTTCACTTAGCTTAGTAATCATTGATTTTCCGAGTTGAAAAATCGGATTTCATCCAAGTGAACACAAATCTGTAGGTTACAAAATATTTAAAATATTTCTACGTGTGATATTTTTCAACGCCACCATTTGATTCATACAAAATTATTTTAGGAAATTATTTTTGGGGATTTACTATGCAGAATAAATATAAGCTTTTTTTTATTAAAAAACAAACTGTAACAACGATTTGATTTTTTAAATATAATTTATAAATTTTAAATATCTCGCCTTATTTATATTAAAAATAACAAAAAGTATATAAAGAATTACCGTAAATTTATATTTGAAATTACATCCAGGACAAGTCATAAGGAATACTAAAAACAACTTAATTCTACCCATAATAGGGCGAGATGCCAAAAGATAGTTTTACTGTTTAATGAATTCAAACTTCAAAATGCCCACAAGCGGTTATTACCTTTTTAGATTGTTTATTATTGTGTACCTGCAATAAATAATTAGTATGTCTATCTTTTATACCGAGTGATCCAGGGGTCTTAGTACATAAATTTACATTTATTAGTTTGGTAAAATATAACAAAAGTGATAAAATATCCATTAATGTAATTTATCATTGAAAAGTTTAGTGTAGCATTTTTTAGAACAAAAATCCATAGTTGGACGTGGGTCGATGAGGTCAGCAGTTCCAAAAATTGAACTTTGTCCAATTGATTTCAAATTTGGTGTGTAGGTTCACTAGGAACTACACTAAATTCTGGCGATTGATATTTTTTCAATAAATTATTATTTTGTATGTTTTAGGTACCTATAGTACTGTTCCTATTAGACCTCCATACTTAATTTTTTATAAAATTGTGTAGTTTAATTTTTGGCCCTGATGACGTCATCGGTCCCTAGTTTCGTTTCCCTATTGCTTTTTTTAAATCTACCCTAAAACTTCTCAGTGTAAATTACATTAATGGATTTTTTTTCAATTAATTCATTATACCAAACTGATTAATGTAAATACTAAAATATATTTTTTAAGGGAACACCTGGGACTATAAACAGCTGTATTTGTATTTACTTTGTTTTAGATATAATCTGGCGAACATGAGAATTCGACTTTCTTCTATGTTTTTGCTATTGACATCTCTGATGATTGTGGAATATACATCCAGCTTGGCATGTCCTACCGGGTGCACATTTTGCAGCATTGGATCGCTCAGCTGTCGGTACACTGGACTTAAACAATTTCCGGTAACTTCAATTCCAACAAAAATAACCGAAATCTACTTCATTGGTCAGCGGTCCCTTACAGATGTGGTTCTGAAGAAAAATATTTTTGACCATTATGGCTATCCTAAGTACTCCGTAGATAAGATTGTTATTCAATATTCTGGAATTGAAGGCATGGAAACTCGCACCTTTTCCGACATGACGAAACTGACTTCGATTACTCTGACGAACAATTCAATTCGGGAGATTCCCGATGATGCCTTTGCTGGATTAAAATTAAATGAGTTATGGCTTAATAAAAATAAAGGAATTCGTTTTACAGCCAATTCATTCCGTGGTCTACAGGTAAATATACACAGATGATATGAAAACATACTAGGCGACAATTCTTTATTTAAAATAAGTAGAATAAAATCTTTACTGTAGACAAACATATAAAAATAATTAAAAGAAAAAATATGACAAGCCTTTGACCGTACTACTCGTAACATCATAGAATTGAAAATAATCTAACTAAAAGAAGTGTAAATATGGCTTCAACATAATTCAAATCAAAATTATGTGATCATGTGCATCTTGTTCTACACCCAAGCTGAAGCATGATGAGATGGTTAGTTAAGCTTGGTGATTGAAACTCTCAGAAAAATAGTGAACCACAGAAATAAATCATTTTTTTGTAAATTATTTCAATTTTTTGTTACCTTTTATAAGTTTATGCAAGAAGTATTTTAAAATGAAAGCTTTTAGATATTAATTGTTTATTTTTTGTGGTTATCTTCGAATAGATATACACAAAATGAAGAGTCTGATTTGAAATGGCTTTGAAAATAAATGATTAAATCCTATTATTTTAATAACCAATATACTTTTCTTGTACACTACTTCATTTTTCTAAAATTTATTTTTAGTTGACACGACTGAACATCAACGATTGCCAGATTAAAAAACTTGCGTATGCAACTTTAATGCCTTTGAGTAATACCTTGGAGCAACTGGAATTTTCTTCAAACGAAATTTCAACTCTGAGCTCTGAATTTCGACCCTTATTTAGCCGTCTGGTTACGATGGAGCTCAAAAACAATCCCTTCAAATGTGACTGCAAGTTGCGTTGGCTAGTCCAAGTGCTTAGAAATTACGTTAAGACCTCCACGTCAGAGCCCTATGTGTTTGCCAAATGCCACGACAACGAAAACTCCGAGTTTTATCAGAAGCCGATTCACATGGTGAATACGAAGCTACTTATCTGTGAGCCGCCATCATTAAGTAGTCTCGAATTGGACATGAAATCTGCAGAGAAAGCCACTTTTCTATGTTTGCCAAAGAATGAAGCTGACCATAACATTCTTTACCAGAGATTGAATAGAGAGACTAACAAATGGCAGCGGGTGTCTTCAAGACAGTTCTTATTAAACGGTAACCAGACATCAGTTATGCTTTCTCGCACTGAGGAACGGGAAATTTATTCCTGTCGCATCGAAAATAAAAATGGCCACATTACCGCCAATCTGAGCATCACCTGGCCGCCAATTCCCCCTGGTCGACCCCATGTGAATTCTGGTTCCCGTCGACGGAAGGAGAGCTTAAGTCATCGTCGCAACCCACTTGTTTATTATGACAATAAGAAGAAGCCGGTAGAGGGACGTTCTGATATTGATGTTGATTCGAATGTTGAGCCAAAAGATGACCCCTCTTCAGAAAAACCAAAGCAGAAGTCAATGTTCGAAAAGGAACGATTTAGTTTTATGGAGATGATTTACGCGGTTGTGGGGACATTTCTTATCACACTGCTCTTGTTTATCGCTTTTTACTGGTGTTGGGTGACATTGCGTCGGTCCGACCGCCCGAAAAAGGGCCCGTATTCTACATATGACCCAGCCATGGTGATGTACTCTGCGGACACTGCAGTCTATGACTTACCACATCCGCCTAATTATGCCCCACCCCCTCCCCCCCCTCCATGTCGGGACCAATTTTTGGACTATAAAACACAGAGAACCATCAGATATCATTGATTATTATTTCATTTTTACAAAATCAGAAAATACACACTTTATAAATCCGCACCTTTCAGAAATAAAATAATAGATTATGTCTAGTACCCAATAACGGATTGCTAGATATGACAAAATTTATTTAACAGAAAACATTAGAAACCTGCATATACGTGTATGTAGATAGTGTGGCATAAAATTCGACGTTTGACATTTTTCATTAAAACATAAACTGCTGAACTGTTCCATTGTTTTCCAGATAATGTACACGAAATGTAAGTTATTTTGTGCTAAAAATGGTTTTGAACTGTTAAGCTGTCTACTGAATAACGTATATGATTCGGTATTTTACTGTTAACCACAATGTAGTTCATTACTATATAATTTATGAAATGGTATGTTGTCTGCCAATTTATGGAAGTTAGTGACCCAATAATTGTAAACTTCGACATCAATTTGTAGATAGCACCACTACGCTCTGTGGGTACCACTCATATTTCACTGACGTGTTAAGTTCTACGAGAAATAAGTTTTCATTGGAGATGACTACTAGTAAACAATGGGACCAGGTAGTTTAACGCCACTAGCTAACGGAATTAGGACGTGTTATACTTCAAATTAAGTTAACAAAAATAATCAATGAATTTTACACAAATTTTTATATACATTCCAGTAGCGCACAATAAATCCAAGTTTATAATTTGTTTTAATTATTTGATAAGTTTCCCATTTGAATTGCAAGTCTGTGTACTATTTAGATGAATTCTGATATTTTTACAATTTGAAGATGTCCCTTTGTTTTTTAAAATATTAACGAAGTTTTATTATTGTAATTGCGTATTTTACTACTGAAAGGCGAAATTTAGTAATAAAATTAAAATAGAAGCTTGGTATTAAAAAAAATAGTTTTATTTTATTTTTTATTTAAAATAGAAGAGGTTTCGCCTGCTCCGCAAAATTTTATTATACGAGCTTTCGGAGATCCACTGCTTAATTATTTAAGTAACTTTAATATGTATATCAAAAGAAACTAATTTACACTTACATATGTCTAATATCTAGGGTATTGTTAATTTTTAAATTGTAAAATATTTCTATGCATATTTGAAATTAGTAATTTCTCTTTTTCTTGTTAGATTATGATAATTGTATTGTTCTAATGACAAAGGTCTTTCGGGCTACTATAAGATATTCTTATGTATGTATTTGGACTGGCCATAGATGAGGAACCTACCTGTTGATAGTTATTATCTATGGTTTTTATGTTAATAGCATTTCATTGTGATCCAATTTTCTTTCATTCAAATTATTTTGCAAATACTGTACATATTTTATAAATAATTTGTACATAGATATACATACATATACACACATAGTACTTTTAATCATATTTAGGGTAATCATTTTATCGTGTTCATTTTTATCTCGTATGATTAAGTTATTTTTAAACATTATTCAAAGTCTAGTTAAATATGTTTAAAAGAATAAATATCGAGATGATGTTTTATAAATTAATTCTAGGTGGCACATGAAGTGACCGTTTTTTAATAAGAAAACACCATGCATCGTCTAGTAGCCTATCATTGAACACTATGTAAATGGATTCTTATACCACAAAGTTGTTGGGTTATGTTGTTTTATTTATACTTCAAATGATATTTTGTAAATATGTAATATCGAAGGATAACATTTTATTGATTATTGATTTTATATTTTCCTTTCTCTGTTATATACCTCCGAAAACTTTTATAATTTATTTATTATTGTTATAATTGTATATTATATAAATGAATGAAACAGTTCTGTAAATAGTTTAAACTTTCAGCTATTTTCTTCTTGTTTTATGTATCATTAACGAATGGGTACATACCTATTAATGTACAGTAAATTTTCTCTGCTAATAGTGTACATTTTATATTTTATACATACATTATTGATGTGGCAATAAAAAATACATATAGCTGTATCTGAAGAATATCAAGAGACACAACATTCAAAACAAAAATAAATAATTTCAATTTATTACATGCCTTTTTGGTCTTAAAAGTAGACTGGCACCTCTCACTTGTTGTCCGGAGGATCGGTTGGGTGGGGCAACCATCCCGATGTCATGCAGACATAAATTATAGTACATCTTCTGAAAATTTTAAAAGCTAATTTTGATTTTTTTTGCCAATTTCGTCACAAATACATAGAATCAGAAGTGGTTTTGGATAAACAAGCTTCAAATATAGTTTTTGGCAGTATCTACTATACCTGAACAAGGGGGAACGTGTCCTCCACTCCCCGAAATTAAAAAAGGGGGAGGGGTAGAAAGAAAGGAAAAAGTGAGCGGAGGAAAAAAGAGAATGGGAAAGAAGTAAAAAGGGAGAAGGGTAGAATGAAAAGAGGGGAGGGGAGTAA
>JAUYWI010097286.1:0-11791 GCA_034780595.1 Parotoplana pacifica | reverse complement strand
GACAGCAGCTCGTGGAGGTCACACAGACTACTAAACAATGTTGTTATTCATACTGTGTATATATTATTATGTTATTAAAGTTCTGTTAATCAATTTGTAAATAAATACTTACATTTTCAGAAAAAAAAATTGTTAATGTGACAGCAGCTCGTGGAGGTCACACAGACTACTAAACAATGTTGTTATTCATACTGTGTATATATTATTATGTTATTATGTTTCTGTATATTCAATTTAATTTCTTTAAATAATTAAAATATAATATTGGTTATCCTATTGTTATTAAAATTGTTCTTTGTGACCATTTATAATTATTTTATTGAAAAGATCAATGGCAGGGTACTATTGAAGTAACATGTATTTGGTATACCTTTTTATTAACTCTTTGATTATTGGTGTTTTCTGTTAATAATATAGGTGAATGTTTTAGAGTACTACTAGTTATTTATATAGTAATAGGTGTAAAAAACATTAATTTTTCTTGAGTGTAGGTGAATGTTTATTCTATTACTACACAAACAACTAGTACTGCTAGAACATTTACCATTAACAGAAAATATCAATAATTCAAAGAATGGAATAAAGTTATACCTTATATTGGTAATACTTATTACTTAATAGTGCCTTACAATAGTGATTTTCAATAAGATATACAATTATAAATGGTCATAAAGAACAATTTTAACAACAATATGATAATATTTTATTGAAATTGTTTAAAGAAAATACATCAAATGTGTACAAAATATAAGTACAACACCCTTATATAATAGCTTCTACTGTAATGAAAACAACATGGTAAAATATAATCAAGAAGAGCAATGTAGTAGTACTATATTCCAAATATCTTATATCAATTATACATGTCTCTTTTGTCAATATTCTCATAATAACAATATTGGTCATTCTTGGTTCAGTCACATATACATTAATTTATTTGTACAAAACTGTCTATCCAATCAATCTTCTGCAATGACTGTTCAAAATATTCAAAACATAGCATCTCTTTTTATTTCATCAATAACCCACTATATCTTCTTATACAAATAATGTGCTTCACAAAATATCTAAGAATAGTAATTTTAGCTTTGAAGAAATTATCTAATTTAATGTCAATTTTTACTAACTTACATCCATTGTTCACAATCATGGCCAATATACAATAGATATTAACAACTATAACATAGTGACACAGATAATACCCCCACTAACATGTAGCATTTGTTACATTCTAGTTTATGTTCTAATTTAAATATTTTTGACTTTTATTATTCACTCTGATTTTATTTTCAAATGTTTCTTATGTAAATTTATGCTCATATTTTAATTTTATTCTATTTTGATCACTATTTATAATGTAACAGCTATTTTTTTTCTATGCTTGTAATAGCTGATTTGAATTTGATTGAAGAAGATACATACATAATTAAAATCATTGTTGAAAAAAGTGTTTTCCATTAATTTAGTTTAGTTTATGTTGTATCCATTAAGGATCACACACATTGTATTAGTTTTATTTGCTCAGTTATACATTTATCCATTCATTGGTATGTTTTATTAAATCCATGTACAGGCCCAATGTGTGAAATGGGCACCTATGAGTATTACTATTACAGTTTTCAGCAATCTAACACTTTGAACAAATTATTTATACAATAATATTTATATCAGATCTATTTAGGCAAAAAGTAGCTATGTATAGCAGCCCTGAAACAAATAAGAATAACATGCAAATAATACATACTATTCTGTTGGTTAATTCACTATAAAATGGCACAAGTAGATATCCAAACTTTTGGAGGACTGTCACCAAATTTGCTATCAATATGACAATCCTCTCATGATCAGATTAATTTAGTCTTTCAATAATAGACATCATCTACTTTAATGATTTAATTATAGATTTCTTTTCCAATTTATCTAACTTATTTATTATATCATCTCTCAACTGAGGTTCTAATATTTTTACCCTCCAACATAGCCATAATATGTCCTGTTACTCATATACTTTCTTTCACCCAATGTATCTGTTACCCACTCCAAAATATTGCTATCTATTATTTCACTTCCAAAAATCTTGTACAAATTTACTAGCAACAGGATTAAGAGTAAATTTTAAATCTAATAAAATTTTTAAATAATTTAGGCCATAGAATTAACCAAAATTTTATTAATTTGAAAATAATTCATGGGATTTCATACATAGAATTACATGGCTATTTTTGTTCTATAATGTCACTTAGTTTTTTCCAATATGGTATAGAGCTAAGCACAATGCTATAAGATAGTAAAAATCTAGACATCAATATTGCTTATGCACCTTCCATATTATGACATCAATGCCTCAATATTTTCTATCTAATGCTATATTACATGACCAAAAAGTGTGTTAGCTCTTACTAAATGAATGTAATTATTGTTTTTAGAGAGCTTACAAAAAAACTTATAATTAATATTTGTGGAAATAATATATACATATTTTCTTTGTAGGTCAATCATCTATTAATAACTTAAAAGTATGAAATTGAAAACCAAAGCTCCTGGAAAGACATTAGCTGTAAAGATATCAACTTATGAATCTGAATTAGAGTTCAACATACCTGTAAGTATTTTATTTGAAAATCTCTAAACAACATGAAATACTTTCAATAAATTAAATATGTCAAAAGAGGACAATATGTGGCCAAGTAATTTATAAATATCAATATTAGTAGGACATCCATCTGTAGACTAGTTTTTGGGTATTTGCTTAATTTCTATTTATTATTATTAGAAGAGAGTTGTTCTAGGGATATTATTAGCATATGATCTCTGAAGTCATTATTTTATCAGATATTTTAGTAGTGTTTATTTATGCAAGTGAGAAAATGATGTAAAAAATATGTATTTGTTGCATATTATGATGGTTATTGTGATATAAATTTGGATTTTGGATTTATTGATTAATTTCTCACTTGCATTACTTTTAACAATCAATTATCAGAAATTACAAGTTAAGCATTTTAACTGTTTATATAATATTTATGAAATTATTTTGCTTCTATAACACTATTGCATTTTAATGTACATTATAAATAATGTAAGTTTTTGTTTTTTTCACAGGTTAAAAGTGGTGGAAAATACCTATTTGACTTGGTGTGTGGTACAATTGGATTGAGGGAAACATGGTATTTTGGTCTACAGAATTATATTTTAGACACAAATGGAGATATGAAGTTGACAAGATGGCTCAAATTAGAAAAGAAGGTTATAAAATATGATATTTAAAATAGAGTTCTGATTGGTTAATTTAATATTTTTACAGATAGCTTGCATGTGGAAGGTTTCTAAAAAGATAATTCAATTTTATATATCAATGGATCTAAATTTATTAATTAAAGACAAATAATGAGTTAGCTTAACCTACATACAATTATCAACTGAATCATTTCTGGATATTTACCCTCAAGTGAGATTATGATAATATTGTATTTATTGTGAAATTATATTTTCAAGTATTAAAGACAGGAAAGGTAATACCATATTTCAAAGTAAATTTTCTGTGATATTAAAATTAGGTATCTAAATCTAGTTAGTCTCTAATAATAAAAAATATATTTAATATTATTTAAAAAATAACATAAAACTATTGATTAACCAGAGACAGGCAAACTTATCAAGGTTACTTCTATCTAATTAAAAATTTAGAATATAAATACAAAATTTTAAAATACATAAAATCTATTGCATAAATATTACACATTGAAATAGCTATCAGTATATTTCAGTTAGTTAGCTCTTATAATATTACAATATTGTTTTAAGGTTAGATCTAATTCACACATTTTTGTCTTAAATTAACTTCACTGTCTTTGTCATGAATAATTTGCAATGATAAGGAAGATTTGAACAACATTGAAATAAAAAATGATCACTTTAGTTTGCTGCTCTATTCACATTCCTAAACAATGGTGATTATGTTCTAACTATTTTTATATTTGGTAAGATACATCAAATGCAGTTATACAGGGATAAATTGTTATAACTAGTATGATACTATATAAGTTTTAGATTTCGTACAAAAGTTAATAAGTGGAAAACACATTTAAAAATTCATCTGTAGTATCAAACATTTAGTACAAATGAAAAGTAGTAGTTGGCTTGAAATATGTTAAAAATATTTTGTGTATAATATTGACATGTTTAACAACAGTTGCCAAGTTGAAAACACATATATGTTAACTGATCATCACTTAGTAACAGTGAAAATATGAAAATATTTGTTGTTGTTATGTAGTCTTAGTTTCTCTAACATCAGCTATCAAATGTAAAGTACATTTAAAGGAAGTTCATTTATGGCATTAATTACTTATGGAGTCATGCATAAATTTATGACAAAGTATATTGCTGATACTATTTCTTTGTCAAATTTTATTAAAATCAGTTAATATATAACTATGCAATTAGTTATTGTATCTAGATGAAGAAGAAAAGAGCCGAAATAACAGTCTTTTTTAGTAAATCATATCTAAGCTTTAATATATGAAATTATTGTGCATGATTTTCACTTTTTCAAACGTCGAGTACTATTAACTGTTGTCCATAATATTTTATTTAGTCATCTTTCATTAAAGATACAGTTTTTGTACAATTATGCTTTGTTAAGCAATAGATATTTTTTTATATCACAAAACACCATCATTGGTTCCTTTTCATTACCAGATTGTGTCACAGCGACGTCACAACAAATTTCTTCGCTATTTCTTTCATCCGAAATTCTACCCTGAAGATGTAGATCGTGAGTTAATTCAGTCCTCGACCCGGCATTTATTTTATCTGGAGGTCAAAGAACTGCTCATGAGACGTGGAGGTGGCTCCTGTGTTCCTGCTTCCACCCCATCTGCTCAGCTGAATTCGGGGCAGTCATCAAGCACAGGTCGCAACACTGGAGCTACGGCTGGGAATAATCATGGAGAGCGGCCCAACACAGCCTGTCCTCCACCAGAAGTGGCCTTGTTGTTGGCTTCTCTTTCGGCCCAGGTACGTAAATTTCTATAGATTTCCTGGATATTTCATTATATATGATAAAGCTGCCAACTTGAGTACCGAATTCTATGCCTTAGTATATCACCATAATTAGTTTTATACTAAATTAATAGACATATGAACTATTTTCCAATTTTTGTAACATTTTTGGATATCCTAAACTAATTGTTAAACTGTCGGTTTAGCCAATAGATCTATTTTTTATATTTAGGCTGAATATGGCGACCTGTGTGAAGGTGAGATGCAAGATGAAGAGGATCAGATGTTTCTACCAGGTCGATTGTTGCGTCTTTTACCAGCTCGTTTATTGGTTCAATGTCAAGTCAGTCAGGAAACAGCCAATTGTATGAAGGCCTGCTATAAGAGGCATAAAGGAATGACTAGGTAAGCAAAATTGGGTTCAATTAGAATTTTTGCTTCTATACTCTACCTGTTTTTAGCCAAGATAGCTCATTTTAGTATCTGTAATTTCTAGTTTTTATATTCATTTTTGTTCTGGAAACATTTCTGCTTTATTGCACTAGGGAACATAAAATAAACAACTCTTTCCATGCTTTTATTTTTATTTGTAACAGGTTTTGTAGTGTATTCTACATCATCAGACAGTATGTTAATTATAATTGAAAAAGGAAAGCAAACGACATAAAAGATTACAATTGGTTAAAATGGTAATATGTGATAAAGATAACAGTTCAGACGAATGCTACAGACAGAGATAAAGTGCACTAAGATTATTAAGAAAAAACGATATACTTTTATAATTGAACTAATTATTTAGATCTCGATTTTTTTTTAGTGAGAAAGGCTTTTTATATCTGATGTAACAGAAGCTAGAATTTTAAAATTATCTAAATTTATTTTCTGTGTTTATTTTTCTAAATTTGTAGAGATGAGGCTGAACTAGAATATTTAAAAGTTGCTCAGATGTATCGACTTTTTGGAGTGGAATATTTTTCGATTACAGTAAGTATTCCATTTTTTGTATACTTATAACTTTTGGTCAGTTTGTTAATCAATTTAATAAATAGCTTTGTTAGTTCTCGTTTTTAAAAAAAATTAATCACTTGTACTCGTATTCATTTTTTAAAAACTTATATATTATTAAAATGTATTCGTATAATGATAGTTTCTGGGATTTAGCCCACCAACACTGGATTTCAATTAAAACAGTCTTTTTTAAGACGGAGCGTAGTTTTATTGGGTTAAGCTGCCAGCGCTTAGAATCCAGTTTACTGCATAGATTTAGTTTTTAGTTTGAATATTTTAATTCCTCAAATGGAAATTCATAAAGCACTACACAGCTGTAGTTTTCTTAGCAATTCCTTTTATGGCAAATTGGAGATATTAGGGACCGATTGATTAATTACCTGTTTATCTTCAGGACAAAAATAACACATCATGTTGGCTAGGAATAACGGCATCTGGAATTCACATCTACTCCGCCGACAACAAATTTAGTCCTCAACAAATCTTTTCTTGGAACATTATCAAGAATGTATCGATTAGGGAAAAGAAGGTGAGTGTCAATGTTTGATTGTGAAAAAACATTTTGCTGTTTCTTTCTTTCTACAACATTCGGTAAGCATATTGTTGCAGAATACAATAGATTTGTTTTTAGGGTGCGGACATGTGGTAACATCGTAGAGTACTTGCATAAAACTAAAATTGCATTCATTTGTGTATTTACTATAAGAGTTCCAAGTTTTTTCCGAAGTCACATATTTTTGGTTAATTTTAACATTTGACAATTTTAGGCTGATTATTTTATGGTTTTTACTTTTTGTGTTTCGGATGGACTAGAATAGCACACAAGTTTAACTGATTGTCTTGTCATGCTTCATTTTGATAGTTACTTGTTATTTTGTTGGAATCTATTTATTTCTATGGTGTTAGTACTATCATTGGCTTGACAATATTATTCTATTTGTTTGTTTGATTGCAGGTTGGCTATTTCGGCTACACTACTTAGTGATCAAAGGGACATTTTAGCATTTCTTTGAAGGTTTTAAATAAGCATTTCTGAATTGTTTACAAGTTTAAATGCTAAGAAAATTGGGCCTGGACATGTTATTGGAAGTCTCGATGACAACCAGGTTTTCTTAAAGCACAAGGTAGTTGAACTGAGATTGTTTTGTTAAATGAATCTCTGTGCCGATTTCAATTTAAAAATTAAATTATTTGTCAAGGAACTTGTACTCTATTTTTTATGTACTAAATGTTTGTCTGTTACATTCAAATATTGTAAACAGCTAATCTGTAGTTTGTTAACTTAAATTGCATTTTAATGACTGCAATAGATCATTTTAGCCTAATCACCTGTACAATAATACATGAGATTTTCTTGGGTTGGATTTTTTTCTAACTTAAAAGCTATTTCACACAGCGTTCAGTGGTCCTATATGCCTGCTTCTAGTATACCGACATTTATGTATGTACTATAGTGAAGATCCATATTCTTCTTAATTAGTGACTACTGGTAGCTGAATGTAACTGTTGAATCGATGTTGATCTGCTAGCAATCTATGCAATGGGACGTTGTGGGGGTAACTGCTGTCGGAATGCTGTAGTCGATGATCGACTCTCGTCAAAAGCATTATTGAACAAACATGTTTGCAATTCTCATTTTCGCATATCACCTCAGTGGACACAGCGTGGCCCTTTCTTCAACATCCCCCAAAAAAGCTAACGCCTACGTCATGGCCGTGTTGGGTTCTTTAGTCCAAACGTACACGATTGCCTTGCTGATAGTTGCCTACGTGTGTGTCTTGGGCATGATATTCAGTTCCTATGTTAGATGACTAGCAAACTTCTTAATGGAAATTATCAATAGAAGGGCGATATGTTGTCATTTTTAGAGGTCTGTCATAAACGGAAACGAATCATTTTATAGAGAAACATATCCTCAAATATCAAATGGATATTATATTTTAAATAAGTTTTGTCTATTTTTTTATTTAAACTTTCTCTACTTCCAATGTTCTATAAAACAATTTGTGCTTGGTTGGACAAACAAACTTCTTTTTGCATCACATTATAAATGGTTGTATATTCATTTTGTTAGCATCAGATTATAAATTATTATTTATACATTATGTTAGCAGATATTCCCAAGATTTGAAAAAATATTTATCTAACTATAACATTTATTAGTTTAGATTGCATTGATTCAAATTATTGGTTAATCTACATGTTAACTTTATTCTGTGTATGTGCCTATGTCGACTACTGTGAATATCAGCCATAAATATCCTATTTTTCAATAGGCATTGCTTACATGGGGCTTTTAATATTGTTTTTAAAACACAGGTGGTTCTGTATTGCTAATTTAATGTACATATTTGGCACATTTAGCATTGGGATCAATCTAGGCCAAGATTGTATTCCGCGGCATATTATGATGATACCTGATAGCGATTTCATAGTCAATGTTTGTATTATTGAATGACTGTGCCTGTCTGCAGCCAGTGGTGTTATTTTTATACAATTTAGATAGAGCAAGGTGTGTGTGGACATTAGAATGTTTCAGATTTCCCTAGAGCCTGTTCAACCTGATGCTGGCCACATGAAGACGCAGTTCTTTTGCCTCCTGTCTGCATTCGGTTTAGGTGGGATTTGATATTTTCTGATATCTTATAAAGATTGGTTTCTACTAAGTTAACCACCACTACCGCCATCTTCTAATTTGCTTGATCAGGTTATTATAGATCAGTTGTTTTTTTTATTTCTATTAATTATTCATTGAGGTTAACTAAGAGCGCTATCTTTCTGATATCAAAAGCGGATTAGAAAAGTTTGCACAGAAATCGATCATGGTAGCCCAGTATCTTGATTTAGCAAGTGCTAGAACCAATCTAATCAAGACCTATTGCTATTGTTCTATTGTGAAGAAACCGTTTGAAGTAGAAATTGAGATTGTTATTGGGGGTGACTTGGAAAATGATGCCCAGCCGATTCATTCATCTCAACAGCAGAATCCTCAATGTGTTTGGCAGATTTCCCAGCAAAATAAGATCACTGACGTGTGTCGTTTCTTCCTAGTTAATACGCAACATGTGGTTTGCCACCAATTTAATTCGGTGCCGGTACTGGCTTCTTCTGCAAAGCCACCTTCGTCATTTATGGTACGCCTTTTGTTTACAGTGACACTGAACCCGAATGAATTAGCGGTGAGTTTGTAGTTATATTGGTGGGCGATTATTGATTTTTAAATATCATTTTTACTACTTAATATTGATTACAAGTCCTGGAGATTTTCACATGTACTTACATCATATTACTGAACTTATCTAAAATTAAATCGATTTGTAATTTTTAAATGATCCTTATGATTGTATTAAAATACATTTTTGTAACTAAACTATTTAACAGTAGGTAATATTAAACAAAAGCCTTTTCGATAATTTCTACAAATACTTAATCATTGTGTATTTAAAAAAAATCGATTATGTACTCCATATTTTCTGGTTTTTGTCACTTTGCTTGAGAGGACAAAGAACTAACACTGCTCAACGTCCATTTTACCTATTCCGTTCATCGATGACTGTGAACTTTAAACTCAAAAATATCTTTATCCAACAAGGCATACCCATTAGGGTAGTGGCTAATTCCTAAAAAAAACCCTCAGGCCAGCCTTATTTCAAAGGAGAAGACCGTAGAAAGAATGTCTTCATAAACAATTGACAACTGAAAATGAGTGAGTATCGAATCATCTGTAGCAAGTGTCGCAGCTCAACCACATGTTACACCACAGATTTCGTGAGCATCTACCAAAATTAAGTCCAATATTTATCAACATCTCAAATCGTGTGGAACTTATTTTAATACAAAGCCATATGGACAGTAAAAGATCCTAGAATTAAAGGAATACATGAAACGATGAAAACCGAAACGAACTCAGAATGTGGGATAATTAGTTAATTTATTTCTATTATTTTTTACTATATACATAGTTGTTTTTGGACAATTTATATTTTCTCAGCTTGTGCATCTTATTGTTCCATATGTCGTCTAAACATTTAATTTTGGTTTTCTTACGACTATACATATTTTTAGGTTCGTTCAATTCACAGATATGTACTTCTAATTTAATTTCTATGTTTCAACTATGTATTCTTTTATGCAAAGCCTCATAGGTAGAAGTAGATATGCATCAATTGACGGAAGGCTATTATGTATGAATTGAAGTGTTTTTTAGGCTGAAAAAAAAACTTTGGAAGCTCATAGCTTTAAAACTACTCAACCAGTTTTAACGAGGTTTGTTTTAAAATAGGGAAAGGCAGTAGTACAACATATTGTCAATATCATCCTGTTGTAGGAAGCCCTTCATAGGGAGGCAGTATAATGTATACCTGTTTTCAGATAATCCTTTTCTTATTCTTCAGACCCAAAACCGTTGTGATCAAATTACAGGCCTGGTTGCTATAAGATACACATTAGTTTTTTGTCCATGTCTAGATGTGCCTTTTGATCATTTAAACCTATGAAGACCGATGCATATATTGATGTTTATAAATTTAAGCTACTTTTTAAAGGCCATTTTTTCATATCTCCGAAACTGTTTAACCAATTGCTTTGAAATTTAAAACATTGATTGGAACATATTTTTTTAAATTTCAAGGTCATAGGTCTCGTGACCTTTGATTTGAACTGAACAATAATAAGAACTTTTGATATTCAATAATTCAAACATGATTTAGCTCCTTTCAATTAACTTACAGTATATTTGGTCTCCTGAATTTGACCTATATAGTAGGGCCGATAATTAATGATTTTTCACATTTAGACTTATTGCTAAGCATTTGAGATAGGTGCAAATGCCATATTTTAATATTTTTCAAACAAAAAAAGAATTCTGTAAATATCTTTTTTTGTTGCTGAAATATTTAATATTGATTTTTCAATTGAAAAATCAATATTTCGATCCCATGACGTCATAATCCAATATGGCGACCATCTCAGTTATTTAAAACAACTTGAAAACAAAGTCCTTTATAGACTATAAATGTATTACCAATGAACATAAACAAACCCTTTATCTGTCGAATGACACTATTTCCAAAGTCAAATTATAATGCTGTGACGTCATGATCCAATATGGCGGTTCAAATTAACATCGTAATTGAAAACTTATAGAATCATTTTCTTCTATATCAATGTAATTTAAACGTTGTAGATATTTACCTTTTGTATCTTTTCAAACCAATATTTGAAGTAACAAAGATTTAATGATGACGTCATAGCCTATATGGTAACCAAACTAGGGACAATTTGAGTCATTTAATAATGTTTCAAGTTATTCATTCAATATTTGCACTTTTTTAATAGGACAATTAATTGAGCAATTTTACTTTTTGAGATAATATTTAGTTTCCTTATACATAGATAAGTTACCAGCTATAGGAACCGTGTTCTTGTTAGGTTATCTCGTCTGGCAGACAAAACAAAGACCTGTTTAGTAGGAAGATGAATTTGCAATAAAAAGTCTTTGTCGGTAATTATAGAAGCTCTATGCTTGTAAGGCGCTATAGAAATACAGTTATATTATTATATTATATTATTATTATGTGTTTTTATTTAGATACACACTTTTTAGTAGCAATCAATGCTTATTAGCCAGGCTGAAAATACAAGATGGAAATATGTATAATTCAAAATACAATTATAGCTAGGAAAGGTTAACACGCGGAGGACGGAGGTGGGGTCTGATAGACCCCTTTGAATATTCCTTTGAGTGTTAATTTTGATATATGAGCTTCACAAGTTTAAT
>JAUYWI010097275.1:0-11792 GCA_034780595.1 Parotoplana pacifica | reverse complement strand
TACCGCGTAAAGACTGATTACTTTGTCAGAACGGGTACTGACTAGTCAATACGCGTTCTGTCTGATTTCGGGTATTGCCGGTAACATATACACTAACAGAAAATTAAATTAATTTTAAATTCTACACTCAAACTAGAACATGTCATGGGTGATGATATGTTTACTGGACTGTGAGCTATCAATTTTATTATAAATGGGCAACTGTTTGACAATGATTAATCTATATCGTTGAGATATTTAAAAATGATAATACAGTTTTTATTACTAATTAAAACAGGCATGTATAAAAATAAATCACAAAAAACAACGGTATAGGTTCCAAAATACCTTGATATCATATTTAATCTTTTAACAACACTCATTTTTATAAACTTCATTTCAATTTTTATTAAATATTATACTTAAACATTTTTAATCCATTTTTTACCATTTTTGGAAAATTCATTTCATACGTAGCCAGCTTTTAAGACGTAGCACTTTTTTATTCAATAAGAAAATATATTTAATACAGAAGGATATACATAATATCTTTGAATTAGAATAAATGTAGAATATAGTATTTCGTTCATAAATAAAAAAATAAATAGCTCCTAAAGCAGAAGAACTCTTCGCGTGCAAAGGTCCTTGGCTACGGGCTTGCATTTGTATCCAAAATGTTTAATGTCTATGAAAAATATTCACTTTAAAGAATTAAAAAAACATCAGATTATAATATTAGTTAGGACTTGATAAATTTTATTTCACATTTTTGAAAACAAAGGAAATTACATCCAAAGTATAATTGTAAAAGAGACCTTTCAGATTTTAGGCACATGACATAAATCAAATCAAGCAAGCCGGCAGCCTATCAACCCGCCAAAGTATCCCATTATTTAATTAAAATTCGTTTCTGCAATTGCAGTATATTGATTCTGATTAAATTTGGGGTATATTTATGTAACTTATTTTTCAACTTTTGTTATAATTTGTTGTTATTTTTTTAGGTATATTATAAATACCTTCAATACAACCAGGTAATGATATTTTATTGATTTGCCGTTTTAAATAAATTATTAATGTAAAACTTCCTCTTGTCAGTTTTAATTGCTGAATAAAGTTTAAATTTTGCAACCCATGACTTCGTTCTTTACTCTATCTGAGAGTACATAGTGCACTTATTATAGTAATTATTATTTTAGTGTGTCACATATATTAAGTAAGTTTCAGTTTTGTGATGTTACATAGCTTCCTAATTTTTGTAAAGTAATGTCTGTTAATTTCTTATACTATATAGATAACTATAGTACCAATATATTATGAAAGGCATTTGGTTTCTAAAGGTAATATTCTGTAGTTGAAATTTGTTTGTAACGAGATTTGTGGAGGCACTACGGAAATCATCTTGTCAGCATCCCATACGCTTGGAAAACTAGATAGAATCACTCTATCCATTGTGACAGTTCCGTTTATTTTACAGAGGTTCCCCCTACAGCATTTTTGCCGTTTAATCCCCGGCTAAAGGTATAAACTAAGCTTTCTAAACAAGAAGAGAGACTACATATTTATTTATCAAAAGTTAGATTAATTTAACAATTATTACTTACCTAATGCCTACGCCTAGAGGTACCTATCTACACGTAGTTATAACTATCTACAACTAAGCCTAACTTTGTAGCAAGTGATTCATTAAAATAATTTGCATAGACCAAAGTTAGCGTGTGCTAATCCTAAATTCATATTGTCACTTCCTGCTTTTGCTAAAAGTAAAACTTTACAATTTCATTAATACACCTTTCCCTATAATTCGCAACTGATCTATCAATGCGGAAAAAGATATAGCAATCTTACTATAGCCTTAAAAGTAGGTAGTTTAATTTTTTAGACATATAGAATAACAAATTTTCCTAAAACAATTAAACATTTTAAAAATTAAAACTTCAAATTAATTTTCGACATAGTATTATTTTTTAATCATCTATCTATCTATCCACATTTGTATGCTGTTCATAAATTTAATTTAGTGAAAATGATTATCTTACTCCCGATAAAATATTTATGTTAATTTTATAATTTTTGATAGTTATAAATAATATCTACTGATTAGTAGTAAACTATATTAATACATTTTACTGCCTGAAATTATTGATATAATTAAAGTAATATAGTATCCGGTCGCCGTTACGTCAACTGTTATGAAGATATTGGTTTTATATTTATTATTAAATAAATTTAAATTAACTGAATAAAAAGAATATACCACAAATGCCTTTAGGTGATATGTCCTAATCCTAATGTATAAAATAAATTCTTTGATGTGTAAATGATTAGTCACGTTATCAAAGTACACATTTTCTGAGAAAATTATTGTCAATTAATAAGATACTAGATCGGTACCAACTTAAAGATAACCTATTATGTAAATAGTTTTAATTATATCTAATACCTACATGTAATATTGTGATTGACAAAACAATGCAAATGGCATCACTTTTAGATGCATATATTAAGCATAGTATTTTTCTATATTGTTTTTTAATTTAAAAAATTGTAAATGGGTTGTTCAAGTAAACAAATTTGATAGTTATGATAATACCGCTTTATTTAAAAATAATTTACAAAGTAACGTCCATGGTACCTACTTTTACATTTTAGAAATAGTAGCACATCCAATTCGGCAGAAATATGCACAGTAAAAGTAGCTGGAGAATTTCTGGCGACATTCTTATGCCCAATGTTTTTCATGTATTGAAAATTGTAGGCTGAAAAAGATTGGAACCAGCTAAAATTCAAGAAACTGGAAATTAAGGCATCAGAAATAAGACATCGCGGATTCTAAACGTGATACCTACTCGTATGATACCTAATTGTAATGTCAAACACACTTTTAGCAAAATATAAGTGTGATTGAAACAATTTATCAGTATTTATATTTTTTTTGGATGATTTTGAAATTTATACATCTATTCCTATTTTTACACAAACTTTTGCCACAAACCATGCTGTAAGCTAAAAAGTTTGCAATAACATACATAATACCTATATCTATTTGTTTAAAGAAGACCTTTTACATATAATGAAAACAATATATAAAAAAATTCTATAATCTAATAAAAATCTTTAACTGGGGAATTTTTATGCACTTTGAAGAAGAATTTCCAAATGGTAAATACAACTAGACGGGTTAATTATATTACAATGTAAAACCTTTTCATTTAACCTTAAAGTTGCAAACGTGTGCTGCTTAAAATCCTCAGTACCCATCCAATTCCCAATTGTGTGCTGTCAGTTACGACCCCGCCCTCTGAATAATCTAAGGTGACTTTTGTCACCCATATCCAAAATTCAACTTTTCAGAAGTTGTGAGTTATGTGAAGTAAATCAATATAAACCAGTTTTAGGCACTAGAAAGCAAATTTACTGTCCCATAACACACTCAGGTTTAAACTGAAAACCGCTATTTAAGCCCCACGTTCACAAAAAAGTGTAGGCTCGCGCTTTAATCACCCATGTCCAACATGAGTTGTTTGTAAAACTGTAAGTTGTCCAAAAGACTTCTGTACCAATTGAAAAGTATTAAACTTTGGAATTTTTAGGGGGCCGTTTTTTCGACGTTTATTAGTTTTTTAGTCACCAATTTCTCTTTTGTTTGTTGTTTGATGTTCTTAGAAGAACCATTGTCCAATCATATCTTGCTGGTGGGAGCTCTGTCCCCGCACCCCCCCCCCCGTCAAATGTGCTGTAGATTACAGCATATATTGAAAAAATATTTAAAAAAGATAGAGTTTTGTGACCTTCTTTTTCGACTATGTGCGACTCTGGCTGTTATATCTTACACCGAGGGTGAATTCACGAAGTTGTTCTAGCACAGCACAAAACTGTTGTGTGTGTGCTACGTAGAACATGTGCTTGTTCCTAATTTAATTTTTAATTCACAAAGCTTGTTCTGAGCAGCACACGGCTCAATGCGCAAGGATTCATGCGTGATGTATTAAAATGAACATTGAAGAGTAATTCCCTCTATTTAATTGGTTACACTTGGAAGAGTGCACCTGCTAACCTAATATACAGTAATAAATTACCCGATTACCTATATGTATATACCCAAATACAGTAGACGTTAGACAAAGGAAAAGTTGACATAGTAGAAATTTGTGAAATATTTTGCTTTGTTTGTGTATTATTTCTTATTTCAATCATGTCAGGCGAATCGTATACCGCATTAGAAAAGCAATATGTTACATTTAGTAAAGAAAATAAAGGTTTTAAGTTTAACGTCAAATAAAAATGATATGACTACAAAGGAGTCGTGGACAGATTTAACAAATGAATTACCTAAATATTATGGCTGCGTAGCTCTAGCATGGGATGTAGAAGTTGGTGATATTAATAGATATCTCATTTTATCAACCAATACAACTACCTAACTATATGAACACTGTAGGAAAAGGCATAACTGTTTTCTAGGTCGTGTTCCTAATTTACATTGTAAATAAGAACACAGTCGTGTGTTTAATTTTTGTGAATTCAAGAACGGGTTTAAAAACATTATTCTGTGCTAGAACAGCTTCGTGAATTCCCCCTTTTTTCTTGTATTCTTGTTCTCTAATGTCCCTAGCACTCTGCCCGTAAAAGTGTAGCTGGAAATACATTTTAGCAAGATGGTCAGAGTACTTTTCAGAGATGATAAAGGCCAAAGATCAATAATCCAGAAAAACATGGATGATAGTCCTCCCATCCTGAAATCTTAGGTGGTAGACAAAGGCAAGCCAGATAGGATTGTCATCGAGATGATCAGAGCCTTTGAAGAGTATGGAATTAAGAAGATCACAGAGATTGTAAACAAAATCATGACATTGGACACATCCCGAAGGACCTGTCAAAGAAACCTAGGACTGAGGTGCAAATTACATGGGGCAATCAGCCTCATGAGCCATATAACTAAACTAATATTGCGGATAATTATGAGGAGAGTCCGCTCTAAAATCAGACTTGAAATTAGTGCAAAACTGTTTGGTTTCGTAAAAGATGTTGGTACGCGTAAAGCAATCTTTTGTTTACGGATGGTAGGAGAACGTATGATTGATGTTCAAAAAAACTATATACCTGTGTTTCATTGACTACACAAAAGCGTTTGACAAGGTAATTGCAATACTAAACCAGCTGGACATCAATGGAAAAGACCTTGGGTACATTCGGAAATTGTATTAGTGCCAAACTGCAGGTGTCTACATCAAAGGTAAAATGCGGAAATATACCCAAAAAAGCGTGGAGTCCGTTAAGGCTGGATCATTTCACCAGATTTGTTCTATTTGTACAGAGAGATGATCTTACGTCACTTGGAAGAAATGGCCAGAATACAAATTAATAGTAAGATTATAAACAATTTTAGATATGCAGACGACACGGTCTTGATGACGGAAACACAAGAAGATCTACTAGCACTGCTGAACAAGGTAGTTGACACCTGTGCAGAATACGCGGATAAAACCTTCGGCATGGTCATAAACAAAATAAAAGAGGAATGATGCAAAGTACAACCAGGGGGCAAAGATACCAAACAGGTCGCAAGTTTCAATTACCTCGGAAATTATTTCACAAATGATGGTAGGTGCAAGTTTGAGATCAGAAGAAACATTAGCATGGCTAAGAGCACATTCTGGAAATTGGATTACATCTTGCGAGATCGGAATACTCCTATCTCTCTTAAACGACGTCTGCTAAACTGTTACGTTATGTTGATCTTGACCTATGGAAGTGAGACCTGAACAATAACCAAATCAGATGTCGGCCGTTTGCAAGCTGCAGAAATGTGGTTTCTCAAGCACATGCTCCCGGTGCCACATACTGCACACGAGACAGTGTTTTACAGAGTGCAGGAACAAAGAAATCACTGTTCATACTATGTAAATAAGAACAAGCAAGACAAGCAGTGTTTCGGACATGTTATGAGAAAAGATGGAATTGAGACATTGGCCTACCTACTCAATATTACTATAGATGGAATTTCGATGTTTAACAGCTTAGAATCAAAACTGGACTAATTGTTTCACCCATCAACCAAACCGTGTTCCTCATTATTCACTTCAAAGGTTTTAGAGTATAGCAACAGACCTGTTGGGAAAACAATGCCCAAATCAATGTATATATAGAAATTGTTAATGGCCCATATAATCGAACAATTTAAATTGCCGTATCAATCGATGACAAGCGGAATGAACTGGAGCGACTTACTGAACTGGATAAATTCAATTGTGATTAATTATGTTCTCGAACCACAAATGATGTGCAACACAAGAAAAAATTTTCAACGGAAAATGACGTGCTACAATTGCAACCGTAAAAGATATATTGCTCGTAATTGTCTATCCTCAAAAATAGACTGCACAAATTGCTGGCGGAGTGGACATCAGTCAAAGTTTTGTCGACTGAATAGAGGAAACAGTAAACCGAATTTATGACTAAACGAAATGTCGGTGAATAAGGAAACTGATCCAAACAAAAATGTGCCAATTCTAACTGCATCTAATAAGTATACTGTACACGGATTTATCATATGTTTTTATTTTCATTGTTGACGAAATGCTTGTATTTTTATTTCTGTGACCAGTTTCCAAAAATGCTAAAAAATTGACAATAACAACCTAATCATGTTTTCTATTTCTATTTGTTGTATGTGGACGAATCCTTCTGTAAAGGATCAAGAGAGAAAAGTTCAATTAGGTAGAGGAGTTCAAATACCTGGGTTCAACAGTTCAGGCAGATGGTGGTGGATCTGAGAAACGGATACAAGCTGGATGGGGTACATGGAAAAGGATGACTGGTGATAATGTGACAGAAAAGATAAAATATATAAGACAATGGTGAGACCAGCAATGCTGTATGGGATGGAAGAATGTGACTACTACAAAAGGGCAGGAAGAAAAGATGCATGTGGCTGAGATGATAATGCTAATGTCGTGTTTAAGACTGACGAGACTTGATAAATGAAAAATGAAAAAGTGAGGGAGGGGATGACTGTTGGAGAATTAAAAGGAAAACAGAGAGGGGGGAGGTTCCGGTTGCTAGGACATGTGATGAGGAGAGAGGTGAATTATGCAGGTAGAAGAGTCAGAAAAATGAAGGTGGGGAAGAGGAGGTGTGGAAGACCCAAAAAGAATCGAGAAGACTGCATTCGTGAAGATCTGTCGAGAAAGTGGGAGTCCAAGAGGATCGCAAGAAGTGGGGGAAAATGATCCGCACCGGCGACTCCACCTAAATGTGGGAAAAGCCAGACGAAGAAGAAGGACAAATTCTTCTATGTTCCAAGTTACAATCAATTAATTTAACGAAACTACTGTTGTCATTTGGAGCTGACTTAATAGATTAGGTTTCATTAACAAGAAAACTTCATTTTATAAAATCTTGAAAGTTTAAAAAATTCTTGTAATTTAAGTGTTTTATAGAGACTTTTATTCTGTTTAGTAAATAAACAATGATAGAATTACGTTTTTATGAGCATTTTCAATTATCTATGTATATTATTTGACAAAAATATTTATATTAGTCTCGACAAGTTTTAATAAATAATTCACATACACTTTAGGTATGTATGTACGTTATGTTAACTTTCTATATTGGGATTCCAAGTATGCCTGCCATGTTGAGAAAACAAACAATAAGAAAACTTTTCAATCTAATTAATTCCAGAAAAGAATAATATAAAATGCTTTAGATGGGTAAATGAAATTTTATATTAATAAATATGCAAAATTATTTTGTCATTAAATAATGAATAGTTATTCTTCCATGTTGGGAAACAATTCAAAATTTTGATCCCTCCCTTCCCCCTGAGAACGCGTAAACGGCCCTCATTAGGGCCACCACATAATTGATTGATTATTTAACATTATTCTACTTATGTAGCTTAAATTAACCATTTATTAGGTATACGGGTGGCGATTCTATTTAAATTACTGGGTATGGCCAATACAACAAAACAATCTTTTAGGTACTTTGTCATATAAAGGGTTTATATCTCATAAACATAGATATCGAATTTATTAAATAGTGAGTGGCGCCCATAGCCTAAGCCAACTAAATTTAATGTTAGTCACCATGATTTTGGATAATATAATGTAAAATAAAATGTACAAAAGATCAAAAATATAAAATATAGGTAATGTTAAATAGATATTTCGCCAAAGGCTTTATCAATATATTTAACAATGAATAATTTTTTTTCTTGATCTATGTCTTGCCTACCTATTACTTTTTGAATTGTCGATTTGATTTTTAAATTTATTCATTGTTAATTATATTGATAAAGCCGTTGGCTAAATATCTATTTAACATTATATTTTATATTTTTGATCTTTTGTCCATTTTATTTTACATTATAAGCCAACTAAGGTGATTTCAATTCGCACAATTTTTTTAAATATAATTTACTAAGACTTCTCTAAATTTCTGCAGTGGTTTCTAAACTTTCTGGGCAAGATCTTACTTTCTGAAGTGGAGTACATCGGCAACAAATGACGGAGGAGCACTGCTCCGCCAAATTGAGGAAATCAAAGTGAATGTCGGAATCCAGGGCAAAATCCAAAGTAGCACCATCGATGCATAAAGAAAGATCTTCTCGAGCTCTAGGCCGCTTTCTTCGTTGTCGAACCTCTACCTCATCTGGGAAAATGAACTTAATGTCCAGCAAATGTTTGCGAATCAAATCATGAGTTGTCAGCTGAATGGAGCAAAAGGCAAATGATTGTAGAAATGAAGATGTGCATTTCACAATCTTTGAAGCATTGGTCACTTCTTGTATGAAAAGATTTCCTACCTTGTCAGGTGCATTGACTAGCATTGGAACTGTTCCTTTGCTGATCAGATTGGCCGAATAGGCAATCTGAATAGCTGTCTCTTGCTTATCTCCAGTGAGTACCCAGATCTTGATGCCTGCTTGTCTTAGAGAAGCAATTGATTCTGGGACTCCCATCTGAAGTCGGTCCTCAACGCCCGTGGCACCTGTAGAACAACACGATATTCGTTACTATTTGTATGCAGTTTTAGTTTTACTAACACCTACTACCTACTATGTATGTAGATACTACCATGAAAATGATACCACTTTTTATCAAAAACTGAAGAAGATTATTTAACCGACTTTTTCATAAGAAATTAAAAATTACTAGTTATACATGCACTTCTTGGATTTTCAAACAAACAAAGCATATGTGAGCAAAAGAATTAAGTGTTTAAATGTTATCAATTGGTAGAGAGACTATACAGAGTACCCATTCAATTTTGTTCAAAAGTTAGGTTACAAATGCATTGTCTTTAATGCAGCACATAATAAAAAATAGTACTACTTAGCTATAAACAATAAAGTAAACATAAGTTATTAAAATGTACATTTTCAAAAACAAAGAATACAAGCAATAAAACAACAGAGAGCTAAAATTTTGCCTACCACAACAGACTTGCCACCATTATAGTGTATTAGATGACTATTACAATTGAAGAATATCAATATCGTTCCCAATAAAATCAACAATCAATCCAAAGTAACAATTTATGTTCCCAAAACTCCAAGTAGACACAACTGTACCCAATGACCATTTTACTGTCGGTTTACCAAAATGTCAATATGTATTTCCCTAAATTTATTTAGTATGTACCTACTATGAGAAATTATAGGATTATGTACCTGGGTACCATTTATTGCAACCTCCTTTATTCCACAATTGAAAAAGCATCCATTCAGTCGACAGAGGGCCATTTATCACCCAGTAAATTAGTTTTAAACACAAAATATGTAGGTATGTAGTGTCTTACATATTAGACATAACATTGATCGTATCAATGAATCATAAATACTAAAAGTACGATTAAGATAACGCAATGTTAATCTGTTCACAGAAACAATGCTATGAAAAGAATGCATAGGCTGCACTTTATACAATAACCTGCATAGATTTTGCAACAATATTAAACTTAAATTAGTTAAACGCTGTACCCATTGATCTTTATCTAGTTTATCTAGTTTAGATCAATGGCTGTACCCACAGAGTACTTATTATATTTACTCTATGATTGTACCTAAACAGTCAACATTAAAATCAATTTACAGCCAATAGA
Source organism: Parotoplana pacifica (assembly GCA_034780595.1). Lineage (NCBI taxonomy): Eukaryota > Metazoa > Platyhelminthes > Proseriata > Otoplanidae > Parotoplana > Parotoplana pacifica. The sequence goes on along the minus strand of JAUYWI010097275.1, from coordinate 1,703 downwards.
TATCGAATTTTCAGAAAATCAATGATACTATGTACAACCTTACCTACCTAACTGCATGGTTCACCACATAGTCAATAATAAAATGATCAACTTTTCACCTTAAATTTAAATCAATCGTAGTAGATCGTACTCAGATCAAGGCACAGCTGTCTATTGTACATAAATATACAGAACAAATAGATCAACAATGTCTTTCCAACAAACTCAATTATGCTTTCTTTATGGTTATTTCAACAAATCAATAAAATCGACTGGCTACATTCTCAGGGTTTAAAAAAACCTTTATTTTTTGTACAAAATGTTCAGTTATCACAGTCTCCATCGCAGTTATTGCAAATAGGCACACAACCATCTACCCCAATTGCTCCAAATATACCACCATCTACCCCAATTGCTCCAAATATACCACCATCTATCCCAATCGCTCCAAATATACCACCATCTATCCCAATTAGTCCAAATATACCACCATCCATCCCAATTAGTCCAAATATACCACCATCCATCCCAATTAGTCCAAATATACCACCATCCATACCCATTGGTCCAAATATACCACCATCCATACCAATTACTCCAAATATTACCAGTTTCCATCAAAATTAACAGCTATCATTTCTTATGTAGATTTTATCAAGACACTAATTGGCGTTCATCCTTATCTGTAGCCATTTTATGTACCTACATGTATGTTAGATACGAATAGATTTTACCTAGAAGAAATAAATCTTTTTCGAGCTCTCCGGCAAGATTAGAGATTTTCTCGTCACTCATTCCCAGCGTATTTCTCCATTTCTTTGACCAACTAGCATACTCAGCCTCAGTTAAGTTCTGCAAATTAAAAACAAACAATAAATTTGGGGATAAATTAATTGATATCAAAACAGTTCATATCTCTGAATAGTACTTTGTGAAGCTTTTGGGATAATCTATCTATCATAATAGGTTATCCAACAACTCTTAGTTTAGTTCCAATGTTTGATCTGGTCAGATTTCAATTATTTTTCCGGACTGTTAATGTCTCTTTTTGCCATCAATATTGTATTATATTAGTGAATTTGCATTTGTGTATTAGTGAAAATTTACACAAACAAGAAAAGTACTCCTAAAACTTTATTTCAAGGGAAATATATTCATTTCCATGGTTGCATACTTACACGCTTTGCCATGATGAGTGTTCGAAGGCCAAGCACGGCATATTTGTGAATGTTAGCAGTGGTCTTCAGTTTGATGTCCTTGGCCTCTGGAGTGGCTACAATGGAACAGATAAACACCATTCATTCATAGTTGGAAATTGGAAAGTTTTGAAAAGATATATCTGGCCAAGCAATATTATATACAAGATTAGAAAAAACCAAAGCGTAAAGAAGTAGGGAAACAAGGTTTTGTAGGAACCAATTTAGTATCTAAACCTACGGTAGTAGGTTGTTAGCTCCTGCTGCAACCTCTATACAGTAATTTTGAAATGGTAACAGTAAATTATATACAGGTGAACTAATGCATACATAAAAAGAGTTCAGGTTACAATAGTAGCTACATGTAGCTGTTTCTAGTAGTTTTGTATTTCCTATCAGATGTTACCACATTAATTATATCAGAAGAGAAATACCTAACCAAACATAGACATCCCATATTTCCAGAGTACATAGTCAGGTTAGAACCAGGCATCTCTGGATTGAGAGCCCAGTATCCAATTACAGAAC
>JAUYWI010097264.1:0-11792 GCA_034780595.1 Parotoplana pacifica | reverse complement strand
TCCTGCAGATTTATAGTCGGAGTCGGAATTTGAAGGGCGGATTAACAAGAATTGTTATAGTGTAATTGTATAGGTAACAGTTGGTTCCCTTCTAATTGTAGTCGGATTATACGAGAGTCGGATTATCAAGGGTCGGATTATCGAGAGTAAACTGTACCTATATTATGTTCTAAATTTTTAGGTAATCCAATAAAAAGATTTAAATCTAGACACCAACACAACCAAATTTAAAATTCTAGTAACCCTAATTATACAAAGCATTGTTGTTCAAAATTCAATTCTATTTTATGTACTGAATTCAAATATGTTACGAATACTTCCTGTACCTCTCGGGCTTTAGAAATGGCGTCGCTGTGATGTGTGAACGAGATGTACAGGAGTTTCATCTGTGAAGAGAACTCTGTCAATCCGCAACAGTCCAGTTCACATGCTCTCGTGCCTATTGCAACCTGATTTGTCTGTGACGAACTGTTAGGAGACATTTTTGGGAGCAATGAATGAGTAACGACCATATGAGAACCATCGTTGTCTAACAGTACTCGGAAGAGCTTCAATATTTGCTGCTTCACGCCATTCCTGTGCCAGATCCCTACCACTGAGACGTGGATTTCGACTTGATAGACGAAGTAGAGCCGCTGTCCTGGCATTGATTTGAAATTCTTGTTCGTCCAGAGCGTGACCGATCCATCCACAGAGCGAGCCTGTTTGTGTGTATTTGTGTACCAGATCAATGATGGCCACCTTTCTACCATGAAATTGTTCACCCAGTTCACGGTGGCTGGCTTTCATTTTCGACTTTTTTAAGCACGATGAGAGAGTACAGATTGTCACCTTGAAAGATCGTGCTTTAAAATGTCGAAAATGAAAGCCAGCAGAGAGAAACACTACATGTCACAAGTCAAAATCAAGAAAAAGAAATTACTGGATGGCCAATGGTTAACACTGTAAAGAATACTGATCCCGTACAAAATAAACTGCTTGAAAGGATAAAGAAAAGACTAGCATCATACATCACCTTCATAGGCAGCTAACATCAGCTAGGAATAGCCAATCACAACTAAGCAAGCTAAATGCTTATTGTCATTCTCCCCCTCTATGCATCCGCTAAGTTTAACAGCAGAGATTATGTATTCAATAAATCAATAAATTCTGTCATGCAATCATAAGGGCGTCTAAATTGAAGCAGAAATGGTTTAAATTAATTTAAGTAATGTAATAAGAACACTGTGTATAGACAGTTTGTTCAAAAATAAATTTTAGAAGTTATGTAGTTTAATAAAATATCAATAAAATAGCAGCCCTGTAGCTATAACTACATTAAATAACTATATAATATTACGTAGTACTTAGATAATAAAGCTGACAATAAAATGTAGTTCTAAATTTCTAACCTAGTTTTAGAACATTTACTGCTATTACTTAGGCTTTAATGAATAAAATTAATACCTAACATCTTGTCATTAAAAAGTGAAACATCATGTATTTTATTCGTTTTTTACATAATTATTTACCGAATTGTACAATATGACAAAGTTTAAGGTACATTCTAATTGTATTATGCAGCTATTACATGTAGAAGTAACAAAAACAGAATATCAGAATAGACTAGTACGTTAGGTTTTGGATAGGTAAACATAAAAATATGCTTGTAAAGTATCCATAACTTTATATTGTACTCCAGTTCGCAAAGTTTAACGCTAGTACAAAATAGAAACATCAACGTCATAAAAAATATTTATCAATTTATTGCAATAGTTCCTGTTTTTATATTTTTGCAAATTTATTTTAAAAATATGTTATTGAAGAACTTCTAACTCATGTAGAGAAAGAGCCTCCTGAACTAGTGCTTTGGGATGAGCAGCATTCTTTCTTGATCTGTAAACTAGTGCTAAAGTTATCAAAGAACCAAAAATTGTTCCACATAGTAGAGAAACCACACAATATATAATTAAAGTGATATTCAATGTAAAATATGTAAACTTTGGTTTATTCATCTTTCTCACAGCAGTATTGTCGTCTACGTAAGGGGTATCGTCATGTATTTTATTATTCTTCCGTTCTCGAAATTGTAGAGACGTGCGGGTAGCTGATGTAGGAGGCAGACGGAGAAAAACATGCAATTTTTCTACTTTTAACGAAGAAGGTCGTTTTTGCCGGTTGTGTTGTAATGTTGTGGAAAGATGTAATAACTTAGATAAAGTTGTTTTCTTTTGTACCGGGTTACTAGTAGAAATAGTGCCAGCAAGAATTCCAGGATTTGATGTAGATGCATCAGGTACAGAATGGGATGTGGTTACGTAATCTAAATTTGCTCTTTTATGTGTTGAACTGACAATAGATTGAAAAGGAGTCAAGGTATGTATAATTGATTTAGTTGAATATTGATTATTAAGAAAATTAGGCAGCTGTGTAATGGAATCTAACACCGGTTTCGTAGCAATTTGACCATTAGCAGTTGTAGTACGACCTATATCCGGATTACTATATTCTAACTTGTCTTGTTGAACAGGTTGAAATCGTTCATGCAGTGTCCTACTACTTTCATCTTTTGCATTATTAACATTAGAAATATATATTTGGGAACGATACAATGGTATTTTCTGAATCAATTTAATGTCTAATTGTCTAGGAGAAAAAGTTGTGGTTGTTAATTTTAGTTTTGCATTAGTTAAAGTCATAATTACAGAAGAATTGGAAGAGGACGGATATAACTTGACACTATTTGTAGTTGTTGAATAAAAAGGTTCCTTCTGCTTAGATAAAAAAGAAAAACTGTTTTTGAAAGCAAAAGAAGCTGGCAAATCAGCACTAGGTGAAGTATATACATTAAAGTTTAATCCTGCTGTAGACTTCTTTGTATCAACGGATGAAAATAGTTTAGGTTTTGGTGTTGTTGAAGTTTCAGTAACAATTGCCAAAGGGAACGTGGGAGGATTAGAAGTCAATGAAGATGGAGCAGTAGTTGTTGAGGTGGTAATTTTAAGTACTTTTAATACGTTTTTTAGCTCTTTATTGTCATAGCACATTTCTTGTTTAGTACAGGGCTGTCTCATACACGAACTACCAAGCACTGTCATATATTTAGACGCTGATGGCCTTCCTGACCTAGAACGCAGCACGTGTACTCGATTATCTTGGACACAACGTACACAATAAAACTGAACAGGGCGATGCAAACAATTGGTTATGTGAACTGCGCTAAAACTGTGACGAAAAGTGAGAAAGTTCAAAAATGGAGTTGCACAATCTAAAACAGCTCGGTTAATCCGCTGCAAATGTGCAAGGGCACATGAATGAAATCTGAATTTAGATGACATTACAACTAAATCTGTAAGGCGTGAAAGTCCAGCCAGTGCAGTGACCCCTAAAGGTGTTTCCACTTTCAATTGAAGTTGCAGAGTAGTGATAAATGGACCAAGTGAAGCCAATCCCCATGTCGCAAAAGAACCAACAGGAATGGGGCTATTAATAGTCACAACATTTTCCGAAATAAAACAATTGATCCTTGGATTGGTGGAATTCATTTGCCTCCATAATATGTCATTAAGCGAACACGTAAGAGATAGAAATCGAGAGCAAAAACATTTTTTCTGAGCAGGACTTGTATGAGGTCCGGTTTTAGCACCATAAATTATAGAAAAATAAATTAAAGTAACCAAAGTGAAACTAAAAAACACACTCATATCATGTGGTAATCAAATTCAAAATTCAAAATATTAAATTTTCCCAAATTCATTGAAATAATGATTTCTTATATAAAAATTGGCCAGTATAACAAAGTCAAACTCATATAATTTTAACTGCACGTCTTATTATGATGCTACTACCAGCCTATTTAACTGTCATTTAACCAATAGAACTCCAATTGCGTATGTACATCGTGGTTGGAGGAAAAATGACTTCAATGTATTCAATAAAATGTGCATACAGAATGAAAGTAAATTAATGTTCTTTGTTACAATGATTTTGATAAATAATAAAACAATCAGCTTTCTCTTTAATTTACTTTTCACAAAGTTTGATAGACATCTAGCATGTTACAAAATTCCAACGTATGAAACAGATATAAAATTTCAGCATTTATAATGTTGATTTTATGAAACATGTTATTTAGTATAATTTGAAATTTATATAGGTTATTTTCATTTTGTAAATCAATATAAAGACCAAAATTTTAGACGGTTATTTTTTTATACAAATTAATAAACTATGATATTATACTTCCTATGGATCGATTGGTCTGAACTTTGGAAATATTTATCGAAAAATTTGATGACGTCAATAATTAAACAATGACTTTAAATTTAGTCTTGTGGCCACATGGGGCAACACCTTGACAAAGTACATTCTAAACATGTAGGGAATTTTTTTAAATATTTATTCCCAAAAAAGTTATAATAAAATCTTTATTGGATATCTGGTCATATCAAAAAATATTTTAACCGTTTACAATTTAATTTGTGTAAAATTATATGACGGATCTCGGTAAAATGAAAGCTGAAACAAAGTCATAAAATGAAAAAATATATTTTAAACAAACCATGCGGAACATTTTCTACACACGGATAAAATTTGTAGTAGTTTTCAAAATGGCTGATTTTGCCTAAATTATATATATATATTTATTTAAAATTAATTGCAGTGGGTTGTATAGCAGTAGTTGCTTAACAACTGTGGACAATTTTCTTTAAATATTGCTCCAAAAAGGTTATAAAAATGTTTGTATAGAAAATCTATATATGAAGATACCATTAAGATTTTTTTTAAATTTTCTACTAACTCATAAATATGTAGTTCATTGGGATTCCTTCATATTTGGTACAATTCTTTATCTGATATGTTATTAGTGTACAAAAAGCCATAGCTACATCTAAAGTCAGAAATTTGAGGCCTAGAGAATTTGAACCTAAACGCCCGGCCGATGTATTAAAAAGCTATGTTTCTCAAATTCAATTTCAGTACATCGAATCATTCCAAAACAGTCCAGAGACCACTAGAAGCTGATAATAAAACATTTTAGATAATTTAGAGGCATTTAAATTGTGATCTAATTCGCTTAATAGCATTATTACGGACCTGACCGAGTATGGTGGTCCTCATTGACCGGCAACCATAAATGTGAGGCGTCAAATTTTCTAATAACTTCAGTCCTAATCTCAAATTTGAGCAATATAGGATGTTTTGTTTAGAGTTTATAAGTCATTTAAGTGATTATGGTAAAACATTGATGATAATTATTTTTTTAGAAAAATGTATAGTAGATCTTTCACATCAATTTTTTGTCGATGAATCTATACAAGATACAAAATTTCACCATATGGATCCATAGAACATATGAAATCATAGGAGGGGGAATAACCATTTCTCTCTTATCTACGGCCTATGTAAGAAAAGGCTTAATTTTAATACGAAGGGTTAAACATCATTTATTTTTTAGAGGTCGGTTTATTTCCCTGTAACAGGGAGTCCCCGACCCTACTTCTTTCCAACTGGCCACACCGATTTTACAATGCTTTCTATGTTCATGATCTCCAAGCTTCAATACAACCTTTCGACATCTCTTTCTGCTATTCTTTCCCTTGTCTTCGAGATTACATGCCCTTTTTACACCACTATTATCTTCCTTTCTCAGGTCGTGACCACACCATCTTAGACAGGATATTTTCTTTTATTGATCTTACTACCCATGTCTCTGCCGCATATACAATTACTGGTCTAACACATGTGCTATATATTTGCCCCTTCATTGTTGGAGTCAGTCTATAGCCACAACATCACTGATTCCAGATCTCTAAACCTTTGCCAGCCAAATCTCACTCTCCTGCACTTAGTGTATCTCCCAAGTAACAAATTCCTTCATTCTATCAAGGTCTTTTAACACCTTATCTTCTATCTTCCCATGCTCAAACTCATTTCCCTGCATACATTTCTTGCACTTGAAATCAGTAGTCATGAGATAGTGACTCTTCTCTTTCCAGAGCATCTACCATGGATTCAGTTTTCACTTTCTGCATCACAATGAGTTGCTCATCACTCTTTTGCCACATATTCCACAAGGGTCAATCTTTGTCTTCACTGAGACACTCGTCACTCATTCCACGATCTTTGTTTTTCCCATGTTATAAAATGTGAAAAGTAAATGACTGTTAAACACAAAGAAGTAAAATATTTATGTTTACTTTTTTTTATACTTGGCTACTCCATACAATTTTCTATAGGCACTGTAAACTGTACATATCCACGGCACATAATATATTCACTTGTAATAATCTCCTACCTATCCATTCTCATTAAAAAATAAATAAGTAGATATTTATGTTGTTTCCTTCTCTTCCGTCCGTACGATTCAAAATGACCTCAACCTGATTCTTCTATGTTGTTGAATAAATTATGTACACTATTAGATGATAAAATCAGTAATTGTACTAGCACTACCTTACTACCTAACAAACTATGCACTATGTATTTAAAATACAATAGGGAGCCTAACAGGCTTTGTTGACATTTAATTCAATTTGTTAAAATGTGCATCAAATAAAGAACTAAAGAAAAACAGACCCAAAGTTTCCCTAATATAAGTTAGGTAGACAGTTATGCAAAAAATATATAAACATTAATATTTTCAAAAGATTTCACTCTCATAAACCACTAGAAAGAAAGAAAACTGAAAATTATTTAAATGTTATTTTGTATGCTATGTTATTACTTCTAATAATTCCAGTAGCACTCATATCTGGACTAAAAATTAATAAATCCATATAAACATATTATGCCAATATGTACGCTTCAGTCACAAATAAATATTTGCAATTATCTTTGTACAGGTTAAAAGCAACATGACAAGAATAAATGTAAGTACACATTCATTTCAGAATACAGTAAATAATAATCACTTTGAAAGTCGTCTTTTAATAACTGCGGCCACTTTACTTCTTGAAGGACCCATTGACATTAATAGGCCCTATAAAAAATCTTTAGAAATGGTTAGATTATGTAAAGCAGGGGCGTAGCCAGAGGGTGACTTGGGTGACGCGTCACTCAAGTTCCGCTCAAAAGTATTTTTTTGGGTGACGAGTCATTCATCATATTTTTTTACAAATTCTCTCTATACTGGCAAGCAGAACATGTATAAAATGAGCATTATAAAAATAAATGTATGTAATATTTCTATGTAGCTCGATTTTTAGTTCCGTTTCTTGATTTGGTCCCCCCCCTCCCATAAAAAACATGGCTACACCTATGTTAAGTATTGATGTCCTAAATCACACAGTTCTGTAGAGACTAACTAGTCACCAATACATCTCTTTTGTTTATTTTAGAGAAAGCAATAGGAAGACCACGAAGTATTCTCAGACCAGAAGATCTTTCGATGATTTCCAGAGGAACTAAATAAGAATCGAGTAGTACATTGTCGGAAAGTTTGCTGTTTGGAAGAACATAGCTAAGCAAATGATAATGATCATCAGGAGTTTCAACAGCAACGACTTTGAAGAAATGGGTTGGAACAGCAACTTGGTTACGCCCAATCACTTGATATTTCACGAAAGTTTTGTTATCTTCTTGGCTGTAAAAAATAGATACAAGATTTTTAAACCCCGAAAGAAGTTGAGATCTGGGGGTTTAATCCATTTATTATAAATAAAATAACATGTAGGTACTTTTAGATATTAATTCATACAACAATAAATACAACACTCTATATATGAAAGCATAGGCAAAAATATTAATAAATTCCTTGGCTGATCGATTGAAGACGGTTAAATGTAAATACATTAAAACTAACGTGTGAGAGATTTTTTAATTGAACATATCAATGTCGGACTTTCAAATAGCAGCGGATAAAGAAACAAATAAACGTAATAGTGTTCATGATTGTTGTATGCCAGACATATTGGTCATTAGTCTTGAACCCACCCTTAACTACATAATACTTTTTGTATCAATTACATAATAATTCATATTTTTAATCAGTTTCAGTCAGTAGGTATATTTGAATAACTTTATAAAAATAACTTGTCATAGTCTCCTCAAATAAATTTCATTAAAAAATATTTTTTAAAGAAAATTGTTCAATATAAAACCATTCAACCTCACAGTATGTATATATTTATACACAGATGTTAACTTAACGGTTTATATATAAGATCTCTAATCACAAATGTTCTGAATAATTAATACAAAAACTGTAGGAAATACAAAAGATATTCATACTATTGATTAGCGTTGCCTAATGTACATATATAACGTACGTGGGTACTTGTCGTTTAGTATAGGCACCTCCTAAAAGTAGTCAAGCCAGTGCAGGGGTAAGTAAGTCTATACTGATGCCGACAATTTTCATAAATTATATTGATTAAAATGTATCAATTTATTAATAAAGACATCTTTACCTATTTTAGGATAAAATTTATAAACCATACTATAGTGACTGTCAAAAAGTTGTTGAACGGGATTATTCGAATTACAGAGCAATACCTGTTCGTTTTATAAAAAAGTGGTAACTGATTGATTAATTATAAAATTATAATACAACACAACACGATATTGTAGATATTGAACTAATTTCGGAGAAGAACCTAGTACAGACAAACCTGAATGTAGCTTATACAAGTAACTTGAGACATTTCCTTACTATACACAGTGAAACTAAATAAGTGGCTGAAATATCGAAGTACCTATGTAGCTACTTAGCCAAACTGATACCTATCTTAAAATAAAATCACTTTAGTTATCTTCGAAATTTCCTTAAACCAAAGGAAGTAGTACCTACTTCCTTTGGTTTAAGGATAGCAAGATTGATTTTCAACTCTTAATTTAAGGTCAAATAGATTACATTGAAATATTGACATACATAACTAGTGAAAAGACAATACAATTGATTACTACTCGCAAATTAACTCAATTTTGCTATTGTGTACGAAAATATAACAAAGAATACCTATGTACATATTATTTCTTTTAATAAATAGTAAACCACCAACAGAGAATATATAAAATCAAAAGAGAAGTAATTGTAAACAATAGTATAAAACTTTCATTGGTTTTGAGCTTTTTCTTCAGTTATTTTTTGATAATATTTACTATTTTACAGTTTTTCGTACAATTACCCATTATTTATTACAAAACAGTATTGTTTAAAAAATATTCAAAGAAAAATAGAGTGAATTAAACCGTATGGGTCCTAAAATCTTTGAGAAGGAAGGCAAAACAATATTCAATGACCATTCAATATCAATGAATACACAATAAAATGGTTCTAAATGATTTATTTAGTTTAGCTACTATATCATTTTTAGTGATTCTGGAATGAATTAAAAAATCTATTTTATCACACTGCCCCAAAATCTGGATCCTAATTCAGTGGACCTCAATTTTAGATTATGTTTTTTTTACTTAGCAAATTTAGAGATACATAATAGATACCAAACGAGTGGAGGTATTTTAGAGTGATCTGTGATAAATCTTTGGAACGATGTGGGATTAACAGTACATATATCATACTTAATTCGTTTCATCCGAACAGATCTAATTATTGGACACAATTTGGTACAAATAAATGTATCTACATATAATATGTCTATTCTTGGATGGTAATTAAATTTATGTATGTGATGAAATAGTATAAACAATAATCATTTGATCGGTAGATATCATTTGTCATTGTCTAGTAAAGATAATAATAAATTGGTACAAATTGAAATTTTATTAAACGTTTTATAGGAATACATAATATAAAGATTCAGGTCGTCAAATAACATTACAATTTTTTGTTGTGAAATTGTTTTAGCAATAGTTACTTCCTTAGGTGGTTCCAGTGTGTGACGCACAGGGGGTACTTTTCAACAGACTGAAATTGTGGCCGGTCACCATAGAAGAGGTTGGGTCCTCACTGTGTACTTAAGTCCCAAAGACAGCACTATGAGTTTACATCAAAAGAAAAACACTGTAAATAATTCAAGGGAAGGAAATCAGTCAATTGGAAGTAAGAATAACCATAATGACAGAGGAATCCCAAAACCAGTAATTGGAAGGAAGTCTCTCGATGCTGTTAATCTGAAAACAAGGAAACTGAATTTCAAAGTTGCAACGTGGAACGTGAGAAGCCTCTGGCAATTAGGAAAGCTAGACAATATAATTCAGGAAATGGAAACGATGAACATAGACATTCTCCGTATGTATGAAATAAGATGCATAGAATCTGGAATCTGGAAAAGCACACAATGATATTCTCAGGAGCCAACATACATCAAAAAGTTGTAGGATTTATTATCAAGAAAAAGATGGCCAATAGCATCAAAGGTTTCTGTCCAGTATCAGACCGCGTAATTTTATTGAAAATAGCATCAAAACCATTTGACATTAGCATTATACAAGTTCACGCCCCAAAAAGCGATTGTGAGGAAGAAGCAATATAAGAATTTTATGAAGTAGAAACAACCATGAAGCAACATCATGATTATCATGGGAGATTTTACTGCAAAGATCGGACAAGGTAGGTACAATCACGACGTGGGAAAATGGGGTCTTGGAACAAGATATGATCGAGGAGAATGGCTATTTGAGTTTGCAGAAAATTATAACATGTGCATTACGATTACTTGGTTCAGTCAACCCGCAAGAAAGCTTTACACATGGATAAGTCCGGGGGACGTAGTTAAAAACCAGATTAATTACATCATGATTAGAAACAGATTCAAAAGATGCATACATAAGGTGAAAACCACACTCCGGGAGCAGATTGTGATTTAGATCACAAGCCAGTAATAGCAAGCATGAAAATGAAACTCAAGAATATCATGACTAAAAGGACGAATAAGAAAGAGATTTATGAATATGAGCGATACGAAACACGAATTTCATATGCATCTCCAGAATAAATACAGCACTTTTAGAAATCGATAAGGAACAAAGGCCGCAGAATGAATATATAGATAAAATTATTGATCAGAGGTATAAAACTTTAGTGAGGAATATTCTAGACACAGTTAAAGAAGTCTTACCCAAAAAGGAAAACATCTATAATCAACCATGGATTACCCGAATTCTTCTCAAAATGATGACAGAAAGACGGAAACTGAAACGACTAAGGGAAGGGTACAAAGTGAAAAATAAAGAAATTAAAAAAGCTTGCTCTGAAGCAAAGAAAAATGGCTAAATACACAGTGTAAAGAAAGTGAAGAACTAGAAGATGCAAAGCAATAGCGACTTATGCACCAAACGATACGAGAGGTCACCGGCAATGAAAAGAAAATACTCTTTGAAAATAAAAATGAAAAAGCGCTGGGTTGAGTATTTTCATAAATTTTTTTGAAGATGAAGAGAGAGGTAGAAAGACGATCATCGAGAATGACGAAGGAACAGAGATAGTAGAAAGCGAACTGAAAAAAGCAATTAATAAAATGAAAGATATTAAAGCAACAGGACAAGATAACATCACATTAGAAGTGTTAAAAGCATTGGATGACAAAACTCTGGCAAGAATTCGTGATCTGCTGAACCTCATCTACAATCATGGTCATATTCCAAAATAAATGGCAGAATCTATATTCATAGTTACCGAAGAAGCCAGCCACAACTAAATGTGAAGAGCACAGAACAATAAGTCTGATGAGTTATTGAACAAAAGTTCTACTCCGAATCATAATGAACATACAGTGAGGAACAGTATGGATATTTAGAAAGGATAAGGGCACTAGACACGCTATTTTTATTTTAAGGATGCTGTGTGAGAGGGCTATAGATAACCAAAAGAAAATATACATTTTGTTCCTGGACTATGAGAAAGCTTTTGA
>JAUYWI010097253.1:0-11793 GCA_034780595.1 Parotoplana pacifica | reverse complement strand
CCATCATAGATATGTATAGCTAAAACCATCATAGATGTGTATTAGTAAAACCATCATAGATATGTATAACTAAAACCATCATAGATATGTATAGATAAAACCAATTCATAGATATGTATAGCTAAAACCATCATAGATATGTATAGCTAAAACCATCATAGATATGTATAACTAAAACCATCATAGATATGTATAGCTAAATCCATCATAGATATGTACAACTGAAGCCATCCTTGATATGTATAGCTAAAACCATCATATATATGTATAGCTAAAACCATCATAGATATGTATAGCTAAAATCATCATATATATGTATAGCTAAAACCATCATCGATATTTATAGCTAAAATCATCATGGATATCTATAGTTAAAACCATCATAGATACAGGGTGAATTTTAAGTAACGCCCCATTTTAAACTAAAAATAAATCAATGACATGAAACCATACATACCACGACTAGTTCAGGGTCTGCATGATGGAGATATTGATAGACGAGTACAGCTGGCAGAGGAATTATTAGCCAAGGTAGCAGAAGACGATTCTATTTTGGACTAGTTTGGTGGTCGGACGAAGCTTGATTTAAACTCAATGGCCATGAGTGTGTATATTGGGCTGCAGAGAGTCTTGGTCTCATTTTGGAAAAGGAAGTCAATCTTCCTGGTATAACAGTTTGGTACGCAATCTGAAGTAATGGTATTGTAGGACCTTTCTTGTTGAAGGCCCTGTAACTGCCAATTTTTACCTGAACATGATACAGATATACTTTTGGCCGCGCGTTAGATACCAAGATTGTATTTTACAGCAGGATGGCTCCCAAATCCACTATGCAAGACAAGTTCGTGAGTGGTTGGATGATAATTTTACCGATCGCTGGATCGAACGTCGGGGTCCATCTGAAGGGCCTCCAAGATCCCCAGACCTTTCACTTGCCGATTTTTTTTATTTTTGTTGTTTTGAAGGATACAGTTTATTGTTGAGGCCCTTAACAATCCGCCAACTGAAAACGTTTGTCGAAGACGAAATTCGCAATATCGACATAGAACTCTGTCAGAAGGTCTGCTGTTCCATAGCAACCAGACTTCAGATGTGTGCCGATGTAGATGGGGAGCAGTTTGAACAACATGGGACAAGATTCTGCTGTATTAATAGACTGAATATTATACTATATTGTATATTGTACTATATACTATGGTTATGTTTTATTCTTTTCTGATTCATTATTTATGCTAATAAAATTTTAATTATTCTATAAATCTTTTATTATTAAAAATCGGGCGTTACTTAAAATTCACCCTGTATATCTAATATTATTACACATACAAGAAGGTAACTGTTCCTATCTGTATTAGAAAATATTTAAAATGTACATATTATTTGTCATAAAGGAAATTACATATTATAGTAGGAAATAAAAAACACCTTCTGTTGTGATCTGGAGGGATACTAATTAAACACCAGTACGGTAAAACAAAGTATGTTAGCTCAAGCTCTAAAATATTTGAACTCATTTTTGGATGTTAGCTCTCTCTAGGGAATACAGTATAATCTCGCCATAACGTACCATCAAGGGACTATAAAAAAAGTTCGTTTTAACCGAAGTTCGTTATATCCACGGTAAACATTTATTTCTAGCTATTTTCTATTATGTAGAGTAGATATTGTGGATGACTAAATCTTAGAAAAACGTAATTTTAGTTTTAAACTTAATACGATATCAATATATTGATGTATAGTGTGTATGTATGTATGTATAATCCCTACTGCCTATTTAACTCCCTACTTCTCAGATTTAACTAAACGCTTTAATTATCTCACCATGTCCTGCCTATTTAACTACGTGTTGGTACCTATGCCCCCTGGCTCTTTAACTAGGCACTTTAATTGTGTACACAGTCGTAAATCAGAGCTACAAATCAAGTCTAGTTACGCTTTCATCACATAGCTTTAGCTGTCTAGTTAAATAAGATTATTTTACTCAATAGCAGAACAAAGAAGTTAAAGAGGTGTTATTAATCTGTTTTCCAACACACTACAACTAACTGAAGCTTTGTTGCTGGCTTAAATACAGTTTTAACTGTAGGTATTTTTCATGTAGGGGACACAAAAATAGTACGTTATATCAGAGTAGGTTATATCCACTGTATTCCCATAGTATTCAGATAGGAATTTAGCCAGGACCACGCAAAAAAGTTCACTATAGCCGAAAGTACGTTATGTCAGAGTACGTTATAGCGAGATCAGATTATACTGTAGTATGAATGACATTTTAAAATACAGGGTGACCAGAATAACGGTCATTTATTGTCATAATATAACTGGAAAAATGTAATTGAAAAAATAAGTAAGGTAAATGTGTCACTCTATTACTTGTTTATAAATAGATTTTTATGACAAATAAGATATTTATCACTATTTTTAGATCAACCCCTCTGTATAGTAAGACAACCACAATTTTTTCTACAGAGAATCTCTTTGAGTTAGTTATCTGATTTGTTTTCAGCTCTTTAGATGAGGACTTTGTTAGCTCTAATATTTTAAAAACCCACTAACCTAGAGAGAGAGCTATCATCCAAAAATGATTTCACATATTTTAGGGGTTGAGCTAACACATTTTTGACCTTTTTAGTATTAATTTCTATAATTTTTGTAATTTTTATAATTTTGTAGTGAACTTTCTTGGTGCTATATAAAATTGTATCCCTAACAACATTTCCTAAGTGAAAGGCACACTAAATAAATATTTAGATATAGCAACTAAAGTTTTAAGTGGTCAATGGCTATAAAATCATAGTTGTAAAAGGTTTAAATTAGCAAACAATTTGTTTTTATGCAATTTTGTTGTCCCTAGCAACAATTACTAAGTGAAAAGTTTGTTAAAGGAAAATACATATGGTAACTAACGTTTCATGTGGTCGAATACCCATAAAAACATTGTTATTTGTTGTGTATTTTATAAAAAATAAATGTTGCTATGCGCAATAATGGCCGTCCCTAACAACAGTCCAATAGAAAAGATATCAATTGAAAGTTTATAAATGATACTAGGGTTTCGTATGGTCAAATACCCATAAATTTGTAAAAATAGCGTGTTACTATGCCATATAGGGTTTCATGTAGTCAAATATCCATGAAACCATTGTTATAAGGGATAAATTTGTAAAACAAATCCCTGATACTATGCAATATTGGTGTCCCAAGCAACCACATAAAAATGTCTGAAAATGGATTTTTAATAGTCACGCCAAAATTAGTGTAGGCACCAAGCAAATTTTCTTTGCTTTTATGCTTTGATATGAACTATACGAATATTTTATGATTATGCCTGGCTGATGAGGCCCAACAAGGCCGAAACAGCCGCCTGGGCTATCATTTGCGAGTAATATAAATTAGTAGTATATTTTTATCAAAGTATGCCTGTTTAAAAAAAATTATTACTCTTAAACACAAATTGGGCACACATCTAAGCAAGTGCTGTGAATATAAAGTCAATATACTATTTCATTTTTTAAATGAGAAGATTTAAATTTAAATTTGAAGATTTCAAAAATGACCCAATTTCAACAAGCCCATAATATAACAAAATATCGCGTAGGTAACGGTGGAATTGACCAATACAAGGCTAAGCTTGGAGCTTGATATTCTCAACATTAAATCCCTTGAATTTAGACGCATTCTGTAAACATGCTTATTTTGTTTATATAATTTCTTAACAATCGTGTTAAACTAACAAATAAAATTTTTTGATAACAAAGTTACTCCACATTTTCCAAATTGTGTGCCAAAAGACATTAAAATATGTACTAACAATTGCACTCATTTTAATAATAACAGTATAAAAATAAACACCTTTCAATCTTTATGCATTATATTTTATATGTATTTTATTATTCATAAATGTACCATTGCCGGTATAAGTATCGGCAGACCGCCATGACCTTTTGTACCACTTGTTGTACAATAAATTAATATTTTTATCAAAGTATACCTGTTTAAGAGTAATAATTTTTTTTTAAAACAGGTAAACTTTGATAAAAATATACTACTTATCTAATATTACTCGACAGTAATAGCCAGGACGGCCTTGTTGGGCCTCATCAGCTAGGCATAATCATTGCCTGACTAATATAAAATGTTCGCATATTCATATCAAAGCATAAAAGTAAAGAAAATTTGCAAATTTTGCAGAAAAAGAGACAAATTATACCCACCTTTTCGGTCTCTTCGAGTAATAAATCTGTAGGAAGTTCGTTCGCTAACCGTATAGAACCAAGCAGAAGAGACTCTACAATTTAGAAAAAATATACATTATATTTTAGGTTAGGGAAATAATTATAAATATTTTTTAAGAATGTACTCAAGGACATAAATATATTATATGACGAAAGCCGATTTCATTTTCTAAGTACCTACCGAATCTAGAAAATCTGTCTTTGTATTAATTAAATCACAATTAAACAAAGGAAACTAAATTTATGCATAAGAGCATTTCGTAAGATTCCTTCTCTATGACCACGCATAACTACATTCTTATCACATACATATTGTAATACACACCAAGCAACCCCTAGCAGATTTAAATTAACCAGAAACACGGTTCACAAACAATGGCACGTTGATCCAGCAATTGTTTTGGCAACCTGTTGCTACCTTCTTGATGGTTTCGTCAAAGGGGGAAGCCGAGAATCCCGCAGCCGAGGGAAAATATATTCTTCATGAATTGTCTTGCATTGTTTTTAAGATAAACAAAATCAGCCATTATTACGTGTCAGAATTGAAATGTAACTTCCCTTGATCCAAAATATGTTGTCAGCCACCAACATCGTATGACGCTTCTCTAACAGGGTTTTTTCTTCTTCTTCAGGCATGCTATTTTTGCGTGTGAAAGTTAGCGAGGGGAGCAAAAACGGGGAAGGGAGGTCGCGGTGTTACCATAAACACTTTTTAAAAATTTACATGAATTTTTATAAAGGACCACAAGAAAATTCATCTAAATTTTAGAAGACCGACACGCTGACGGGAAATCGGGGGTCGTCTCACGGTAGCTTTTAAAATTGGATGCATTTCCAGCATCCCCGCCGGAATCATCTGTTTTCTTAAAGTTTGGTACATTTTCCCGAGATCCTAAATGTGCGATAATCACAGGCTAAAGGGGCTCCAAAAATCCTCCATCGAAAAGATTTCAAAATATTTAGATGCCTTTTCTTGCAATCTGAGTAGGTACTTTAATAAAACCAAGATCCAGTGACAAAACGTACATCGCACCTCCAAAATGCCCCCAAGATAGAAAACCGAGGTGCCGTCCTCTGTTTAATTTTTTATCAAAATAGAGCTCCTCGCAGTATATTAAAAAAAATAGTTTGTTTCTCGAACAGTATGATATTATAGAGGAGGGGGAATATCATACCCCGTAAAAAGAAGTGGCAACATTGGTTGGCGTTAATATTTAGTTTGGCAAAACGGTTAATCCTATCTTGACTTGTATGTAAATAGGCCTAATTTCAAGATGTTGTTTACTAACAGGCACATGTACACAAAACTGATTCATTCTGGTTTTAGTTTATTGTAATAAATATTCAGGTCAAAATATATAATTAGGTGAATTATAAAATTAGATAAAGAAACTGTGAGCAGGTGTGATAACATAATTTATATAAAGCAACAAGTTCACCCATGACAAAAAACCGGAAGTTTTGTGGTGAAAGAACCAACTACAGATCAAATTACATACTGTCCACCTCATAGAAATTTACTTTTCTTTAAAAAGAAAAATACAATACAGATGCGTTAGCTAAAATTTCTGAAGTATACTAGTTATAACTAGAATACCAAAAAATATGCTAAACTTTGATAAACATTAATTTATTAATCAATCTCTGGATAGTTAGTAATTTAATTTATGTTGTACACTTTTGGATGCACAAGCACAACAGGTCCATAAAAAACTGACCACCGCTCTCAGATGCATCGACGGTAACGTATTCAAGTCCCACTTTTCGGAACTAGGCACAACTGAATCCCAACATCGGTTTCAAGGTCAGAAACACTGTGCTTAGCTCAAGAGCAAGTTTTAACTTAATCATAGGTAGAATTCAAATATCAACCGAATGTAAGGACATCTTAGAAACCTTCTTATAAAACACAATTTGGTCTGGATGTATGATATCTTTAATATAAAATCTACATACAAAATTTTCCTGTAGATAGAAATCTAGGGCAGCCGGCCATTATAAGATGAAACGTTTATTTTTTGTATAATTACCTTTGATAATTATCCAGGTATGATGTGTTTCCATGGATTAATTGAGCTTTTTTATAAGTTTGCATAGTTGGTACATTATAAATTATCAGATTATACCGACTTGATTAAAATGCCTACTGTACTCAATAAGAAAATTATTTTTAGTAACATAATTTTTTGTTTTGTTTTAATAATTGTCTCCAAATTTATGCTTTTTAATTTTCGTCTATGAAAGTAAGTAAGTTTTTCCAATAAAGGACACTGCCCTCAAGACTTTGACGGCCAAAGTAACATGAAACATTAACCTATTCTGATGACCAGTACATGATCTAGACTCGTATAGGTCAAACAAAACAACACCTCGCTAAAAAAAACAATGAGATTTTGTGCTAACAATATGTTGGAGAGATCATATCACCAAATTTTCAGTTTTAGATAACAACAACAACATATTTTTCAATTTATCAATTAAAAAGCACCTTGTATCAAACAATTTAATCCGTCTATTAATATTTCTCAGATTAACTCTGGTTCAAGTTACTTTTTAAAAGCTTTTTACCTATATAATTAAATTTTATTAGGAATTTTTAATTAATTTAATTATGAGTTTGGAAAATGGAAACTATAGTAACGACTACAATTTATTGATGATTTCCATCTTACTTAGTCATTCTCTTCAAATACTGTCTTTCAATAAAAAAGAATCTTGATCGGCTAATGAAATGTCACATAATTTTTATCAAGACGTGTTAATTTCTTTGTGTTAAGAGTCATAATAAAAAAATAGGTAAACTTTGACAGCTGTTTCGGCCTTATTAGGCCTCATCAGTCAGGCATAATCACAGCATCTGATCAGCAATATAAAATTTTCATCTATTTCATATCAAAGCATAAAAGAGCGGAAGTTTGTAAAAGTTGCACAAGAAAAGTGAAAATACATAGAAATATATTGGAAGCCTGTTTCTTTATTAAAGGGCACTCACGCTGTCAAAGCAGGTCCTGACCAATTATGTGATAAGAATAATAATAATAAAAGAGGTATACTTTGATAAAAAAATATACTACTTGTTTATATTACTCGCTAATTTATATCAAGTGTTAATTTCTTTTAGCATAGATGGCCAACATCAATCTTCTACATATACGATTGCACGTCATTTAATTGAACAACCTCTGTGGATCAGTGTCGCCTGATGTTCTAGCATTACAGTGGTGTAGCAAAGAGATCAGAACATCGTCTAAATAATTTGTTGCCTAATCCTTAACTGATAAATAAACTTTAAATGTGTAGCCTATGTCTAGAAGTCTAATGGATATCTGTATACGCGTACACACCCCATCACCTAAAATATCACATTTTCCATTTGGTTGGCATAAATCGTAAAAAAACAAATTATGGACAAATGAACATTGAACTTTAAATGGGTGTGTTGTCAGCTGGAGTGCCAACACAAGAGATGTCGTCCTGCATAGATGTGTAGGTACTCTTCGAGACCAAACTTGGATTGATGGCCATCATTGATACATATCAATAATCGTTTTTGATCATTGTTTTAATGCCGTCAAGCAGTCGAACGCCAATACAGAGGCTTTTCACTTATTTTTCCAAATTACATTGTTTATTGCTGTTCCAAGGTTAACAAGTTTACATCCATCAGCCCATAGAAAGCATGGTATTCACCCCCACCACCCACACACACACACGCATTCCAATGAAGCAAACGGCCTATTTTCCATATAATAATATTTCGTGTCTGTAGGAAAATATTTACACAAGCTATCCAAGAAGTTGTCCTTTTATCCAAAATTAAATGTTTGTTTTGAACTTACAAGATAAAACTTATAATTAAACAAAATCGAACATTTCAGAATGTTTAGACACATTTGGCTCACAGGTTTTTGCCTGTTCATTTTCTTTTAATGCTTGTCTACTACAAGAGTTAGTTATAGGCTAATAACTTTAAAATGATGACGTTTTCACATTCTGAAGTCCAATGAAAGTTTATAGGCAAAAATGTGACAGGAGTGATTATTTATTATTATTAAAAATGTAAAACAATTGCATGACGTGTCTTCCAAATAATTATGCATATCGAGATAAGAATATTTAGCGTAATGGACTACGGATCGAGAGGTACACGGTCCGAGACCCAGTTGTGGCATACTTTCAAGTTATTTGAGGGACAGGGTTCCGAAAATACTCACCTTTGGTCGGCTTAATAAGTGATCAAGGTGTCAATCTCCATGGTAGTCGGTCCTACTCCAAAGACCGTGAAAATGTTGTGGCTACACTGCGTGGTTTGCGTAATGAACACACTTTACTGGGTCACAGCATTAAGGGCTCTTCTTGTTGTTGTTGTTGCTTCTCCACGCTCTAACTGTCGCTCATACGCGGAAGTCCTCCAATTTTTCACTCAGGAAGTCCAGAATTTTAATACTGTCAGACAGGACAGTCCAGCAACAGCTAATCAGTCGTCTCAGAAGCCCCCTGGTCGCAGAATTCCGTTCCGCAAATACTGAAATTGTGGGCTTTTGAGAAGTGTCGAGTGGTTTGTACGGAGTTGGGCGAGGATAGTTCTTTCCTTTCTTGTCAGCTTACTTTTTAGGGCCATTTTACGGGTGTTCTTCCATTTGTTGTATTGAAGATGTCATTCAGCCAGTTGTTTTTGGCTGTTCTTTTAATTGCTGATTTGGCCGTGTCCAAGTTGATCGTAGTCTGGTTTCAGTCAAGTTTTGTTGGCTAGTTTATCGGCTTTTTAGTTGCCCTCCGTTCCCACATGGCTAGGGATCCAGTGGATAATGATAGTGGTGTCGGGATTATCAATGGCATTCTGGTTCAGGTTCTGCTAGAACTTGTTACCCATATTGTCCGTTTGGTGGCTTTGGCCAGCGCTAATTTATTGGATCGAGTTGAGGCTGTCAGTGAGGAGGATGATCTTCTTGTAATTGTTAACTTGGATCCTGACTTTGTTAGTGGCCATTTCTATTACTCTCATCTCAATTAAGAAGCAGGATCAGTGATCTCTTTGTCCAGATGATGACCTCGACTTCCTAGATCCCAGTGTTGCCTAACGTTTGCTGCGTGATGTTCTTGAGTTTGTCAGGATTGTCTTTGTTGGTACAAGGTTGGGAGAGATTGGTGTTGAAGGTGACGTTGGCTTACTTGTTCCAAGGCATAGAAGTGGGGATCGATAGAATGTTATCGATGGAATGGTTGTGCAGATTGGCTTCTTTTCTACTTTTGACAGCACTCGATCTCCATTGCTTTATACTTTTGCGTTTCGGCAAGATCGTGATGAGGATTTTTTGGGTTTGAAAACCATTGAATGGCTGAATTTTTCTTCCGTTCTTTTTGCCAATGAGATGAGTTGGGCTTCATTCAGTAACGTGTCAATGGGCGCGCTTTTATAGTGTCCCGTAATAAGTCTGGCAATACTATTTCGAACAGATTCAATCTTTTGGAGGTTGGTTTTGCTCAAGGCTGTTTGGTAGACCGCTGCTGCGTAGTCTGCGATTGATCTGACATAGTCTATGACATTGCTTATAGATAAAAACCCAATTAAATTGCAACCATCAGGCACTAATTTATTAAATTGTTGTCCAATTTCAAAAGTATAGCATGACGTTTACAAAAAAAATTCTTTTACTTAGTCTTCAACATTAAAACTAAGTAGACAAGAAAAATTCTTTTACTTAGTCTTCAACATTAAAACTAAGTAGACAAGAAAAATAATGTGTAACCAAAGTTGCTAAATGTTAAAATATCTTCTTTTTATAATAAATGTACACATCTACAAGTATGCTGCTGTAATTAAATATAGATAGACAATCATAGCCATAGTTGAGTTATGCTCCTTTCTGGCAATGATTTCATAATTGGGACTCTAGAGATATACTTTTGAGAGCTTTTAGAAATATAAAACAAGCATCTACTCATCTCTGTAAATTTTAGTATGCTAAAACGTTTTAGCTTTAAATTTATTTATCACTTGACTCAGCAAATATGAATGTGTTCCATAACTCTAAAAAGGAATGCAAGCCTTAGCGGCTACGGGTCATGAAATATATTTTTCTATAAATGTCATTCCTTTTTGCAGTGTTAGGAAAATAGAATATTGTGCATTGTTTTCATGTAACCACATAATATCCGGGATATTTTAATAATTTAAATAGCAGAGAAACATTCCTTCGGATACAAAAAAGGATATAAAGGTAACCTTGGTAGAAGTGGTGGTTAGCACAACCTAAGATCATCGGTTCAAATGTAGTTTATTACCAGACCCTGTCCCCTCTTACATAGCTAGCAGGCTGGGAATACGCATGTTTCCTTTGGAAGAAGACAACCTGCTTTTAAATGTCAGCTTTAATAAAGTCGTAATGACGAAATGTCGTATCGTTTAATAAACTTCTTCTGTGTTGATTAAAAAATGTCCCTGCTAATATTTAAAAAAATAGATAAAGTAAAATGAAAACTTTCGTTTATAGATGTTGCACGTCCGAGCACCTAATGTAGGAACCGAATCTGGAGCTGACACATACAATAAAATAATACAAAATATGTTTAAATGATTATATACTTACCATTATGTCAATTTACTTAGCTAACAACATTTTGACACGAAAACTCATTTCATCACACATTTTATGTTGGTTTGTGATTCAGAAAAAATGTCATGCTTGTTTGTCTAACTAAGTAGCTCTGCTCACCGAAATAGGAACGACGAAATAGCTATAGCTAAAACACCTCCCTAGAATAATGTCGCGCGGATTGTCGGAGGTCTAAAACCTACCCACCCAGTGGGGTACAATTGAATAATGAAACTTCTTAATGTTTTCATCCATCACCAACGCCGTATCGCTGCGACTTTTTAAATGTTTTTTTTCTGTTTAAAATTCCATTTATATTTTGTATATTGTTTTCAATAGACAATAGAAATTGAAAACAGGATAACAAGTTCAACTGATTAGTGAAATTAATATTGATTGATTATACACAGTGGACCAAAAAACAAACTTGTCCATTTAAGTAGCGCTATAAAATCTGTTAATCTGAAGAGAAATGATTTGAAAATTCGTCCACACAATGATCTTTAGCATTCCTATAAAGAGAATGATTATGGATAATATCTCCCAACGTTTCAGCAATGCAGCAATCGACAAGAGATTGACTGAATATCTTTTCGTTTTCTCTCTGTTGTTGATGATGAATTGTTCTACTTACATACTTTTTAAACACCCAACTTTTCTGATAGTTCATTTTCTAAAAAAAGTGACACTCGAGAACGAACTTGTACTGTTAAAATGTGCTAAAGAATGTGCTGTACGAATTGTCAAATTATTTGCATAGGAGTAACAGTTGTTCTACAGTGACTTGGTGTTCTTTAGCTTAGCAAATAATAATTGGATAGAAAAATTCAATTTTTCTTTTCTTTCATGCTTTGATATAAAATATACGAAAATTTTGTGTTACTCAGGCTGTGATTATGCCTGGCTGATGAGGCCCAACAAGGCCAAAACAGCTGTCCTGGGCTATCACTTGCGAGTAGTAT
>JAUYWI010097242.1:0-11796 GCA_034780595.1 Parotoplana pacifica | reverse complement strand
ACCCCACACCCTTTTCTTCTTCGACCCCCCCTGGCTCAGGTATGCCTAAGAAGCAAAATTAAAGAAATTGGACAAGTAATTTCTATTATAAGTAACAATTTATAAAATAACATTCATTTAGTGAAAGCTAACACTCAAAAATGACTTCATTTATTTTAGAGTTTGAGCTAACACCCATTTTGGAGTTTAGATTAAGAAAGTATAGTTTATAGTAAATTAAATAACATATGTTGAAGATACAACCTAAAGTAAAATGATCTAATATTTTCAACTATAAACTGTAAAAAAAAATAAGACAAATACTACAGTTACGACAGCCACAATCCTATGTAGAAATAGTTCTAAAGATACTGCTACAAAAATGTTGTTCTTGAATTATTATTTAATTATTTAAAACGAATTAAATTATTTAATATATGTACAGACTTACTGTTGTCACAAATATTTAATCTGACAATTTCATTAAAATATGAACGACGTGCATACCTTTTGGCATTTGTAGCAAACATAATACGTGTAACGATGCAAGGCATAAGACTCAGGATCGTTGTTGAACCGACTTCCAAGATTTGTCACTTCTGGACACTGGAGTAGATTGTCATATTGAAGTCGCATCAAGCCTTTTCGTCGAACATCTTGCTCAAGAATATTAATCGGTTCCAAAAGATCCTAAAATACAGAATGAATAGAAAAGGATTACAAAATAAGGAGGATAAGATTCTCAATACACTAAGGATGGGACTATGCTAAGCAGAATGCATGACGGTCTCAAGAAAGAACCATCCCCTGACCTGACCTGTAACATCACCAATAAAATTTTTATCATCAAATATAAAATTCATTTAGCATATAACGAGAAGAACATCACACATGAATAACTGAAACAAAAACTAGACACAAAGCATATATTATGTGGTCTATTTTAACAAATGGATGTGAATGCTGGAATACTAGAAACTCTATGAAATCAAATTTAGATGAAGGTGTCGAGGAATAAGTAAATAAAAAACTCAGAAAAAACGTAATCCATTAATCATATTAACAACAAAAAAGGTTGGCAAAGGACAACAAATGACGTTTTATCAGACAATTAATTAAGAGTACCAATAAGTTTATTCATTTCAACTGCTGATAAAAAGCTTCAGAAGAATATGACTAGAATTCCTGAAACTAACGGGAATAGATAAAATTGTCAAATGACTTTAGTACTCAACAGTAATGTTATGATCATACAGTTGGTGGATCGTTTTGACAATATTATAGTCTACTAACTGAATAAAAACTACTGCACCTACCTGCAATGCTGGATGCTCCATTTTCACCTTACACAATGGACACTGGGTGAAAGTAAAAACGATTCTCATTCCTGGCCATTTAGCCAGTAATTGCCGTCTGGCGCAGTGCAAATGGAGCAGATGACCGCATGATGGTAACTGAATAACGGGTGCCTCTGACAATGCATCAGTGAAACAGATCATACAGATGTCATCACCATCCTGAAATAATAAGTTCGTTACTAAGTTTAGTTACTATTCTGCGTGTATTGTACAAGGTTTGGATGCAAGTGAGCGGGTACAAGGGCTTCTATAAGAAGAACAGGCAACTATTATTGGAAGATGCAACTAAAGAAACTTTATTGCTTAAAATTAATTTATTTTTAACAGGGTAGCCATGACTCTCCCTGAAATGTTTAGTTTTGTATTGTACTTGCAGCCATCATTCTTCTACTGTGTTCAGCATGCCCTTTTTATAGCTCTATTCCAATGATCAATTCACCTATGAATAGGTATTATGATACAACACACGAACTCCAAACCCAATTTGGTGCAGCATTAGAATAGAATTCTCTTACTAAGAAAAATATCTAATAAACTTTTACTGACCTGTTTAAGTTGTCTCTCTTGAACTATAGCTGGTTTAAGACAAAGTGGTTTCAGACACGGCAGACATTTTTTGTCATCTTTAACCCCGACACATTGATGTCCACAATCATGAATGACGTCACAGGCTGCCCGAGCTACTCGTTGACACTCTGACGAGCTACATACGTCATGAGCAAAGGTGGTGACGTCATGTGATATAGATTGAGCACTTGCACCACTTTCATCATCTGGCGAAGTTGTGAAGAACATAAAGATATTAATTTTAAATCCCAGACCAGAGTTTATAATGCAAAATTGTCTAGTAGAGATAAGCAAAAACAAAACAATTAAGAGTATATCAGAAAAGGTGTAGCCATTGATATCCAACTCTATGTCGACAGCAACCAGTATGGGATACACAGGCTGTCATTCCTTTCTTCTGTGTGAAATCATGTAGATATACTTGATACTAGAAATTTGAACTACTAGCAGCTACACATACAAATTCTTTTATTGTACTAGCTCATGAAAGCACCAGAAAACTACTGCTTAGCGACAATATCATTTTTTAGTATTATTTAGCTAATGCTAAAAGTAAAATTGTACCGTCTGTATAAGTTATCAAAGATCGTTCGGTTTTGCACGGCTTATAAAACTCATATTTATAATAAGTCATGAAAACTGTAACTCACAATTAATAGTATGAAAACTGGAACTCACATTTATGAGCACGGAAACTGGTTCCACAGAATCGGCAAATAATAGAGTCATTCTGAGTATTATCCAGTGGTTCATCGATCATCGGTGAGGATTGCTTAACTAAAGAAGCTGTCGTCTGCAATGTTGATTCGGTCAATTCAACTAGACACTGAAACATGATAAAGATTTGATCAATTTGGCAAAAAATATAAAACAATTCAAGTCAGAAAATAGTTTACATAATTAAGAATGCTCGAGTATATTCAACCATAGATATTGTGTATTACTTTTAATGTAAGATACAATATCTATGTATTCAACAAAATAAAATACGGGGCTGGAAGTAAATAACCGATACAAGACTTAATTTCTATAAAAGTTTCAATGAGAAGTCTCTAGTTTAAATCATGATATATATTTCAGAAAAATTAGAAAATTCGCATTGAATTTTGTATCGATTATTTATTCCCATCCCCGTAGTACTCTCACCTCTACCCAACTCTTACCTTGAAAGAACGCGTATCAATTCGGATGGTAATCCAAGACAATTTCAGTCTGACACAACCTTCGTGGATTCTAATCGATATTCCACTTGGCAGCAGCCCGCCCTCAGCACCAGCAACCCTGGACGTCAGAGGATGTCGACGATGGTGATGACAGCGGCGTGGAAGATGCAAATAGCGCTCGCATTCATCACATAACAGCAAGCCAGTAATGTCCAGCTTCGACCTATTGGACGATTGGCCAGCACTGTCAGAGGCAGCAGTGGTGGGCAGTGCACAATCCTGGCATACAATGCTGGCCAGCGTAGTGCCATCATCATGATTATCACAGGCAAAGCTGGAGACAATTGATACAATTATTAACATTTTTGTATCTTGAATTTTATTCTAATCAGGCAATTTGAGTTTTTTAAAGAAAATTAATAAAAAATGAGCACAATTAAATATAGATGACATATTGTGTAGAAAAAATTCGCAACAGATACTTAACAAATTAGCTTATGTTTTCTTAATGATTGTTGAAATTGACAATCGATAGTTACTTTGTTTAACCTAGAGTATTAAATTTGAAAATCCTTTCAGACATGACATAATACGTATACAATGGCATCTTTATTAAACTCCAAATGTTGATTGTTTTCAAATTAATACGTCAGAAATATTTGAATAGATATAAACGCTAAAAGCATTGTGCATTTCTACTCCAATTAGAAAGAGGGAAGATATTCTTCAATAGAGTTGAAATTTGGTACTATGCTGATGGCTTCAATTGAACTTGTTCCAAATTTCAGTTCAATCAGAATATAGCTTCCAACTGTTTAATTCTCTGACTAACATTAGTGGTTAGTCCACAATCATGAATTCATCCATGTACACCTTTTCTAAGGAAATTAGTATCTCTTATTCATAGCGGAACAGTATTGCTCTTTGGTATGGACTACGAATATATTCAGCAATATTATCTGATCACTCCCAACTTACCCAGAGCCTCTTGTCCTAGCCTCAGTGTTGGAATACTGGGGAATCATTTCGTGCAGCCAATCCAGTGTACTGGGTGTCACAGCACAAAGTCCGGCAAGGAGAAAATAAAAACAGGGATCATGTGATATCGAGTAGAGAGAGCGAGCTCCTATAGGACAATTGGCCACTTTTAGAAGAACCTGAATCAGGCACCAGCGGCTTGTTTCCATCCACTGGTCACTTACTTTGCACTAAAAATTGTTCACAGAAATTGCACTCAGCATAACCAATAACAATAGTCAGAATTATATAATTTTAAGTTACCAACAAAATACACTTCATAAAATAGCACACCTTTTAGTCATGCCTATCCCTTTTTCGGACTAATAAACTTTCAGGCTTCCCTCTCTCAAGTGAACCTCTTCAATTTGTAGACCCAATGACCAGACTACTGTCGGTAGTCAATCACAGCTTCCTATTTGTTCAAGTTGCATTATACGAGCCCTTTATCATCAACTGTGACCCAGCGAAGTGTGTGCATTCGCAAGCATGGTCACCACAGGACGGGGCGCAACACATTGGCCAGACTGCAACAATCATTTAGAGCTCAGTCCTTGAGCTCTATGGAACGTAGAATCGTATTTTCAGGGTCTATTAAATTTGTATTATTATTCTCAACAGTCACTCTTTCCTTTCTTCCTTATGAAAATTAAAGATCACTAGATGAATGCCCCAAGCATTGTCGAAATTTATGCTGAAACTTGTTCCTTACTAAAGGTGGAAGTTAACAACTCTAACTAATTCTTCTGGGTACCTCCTCAAATCCTCACTTAATAAAATGCAGGTGATCTCACTTACATCAATTAATTCATTTAATAGCTTTAAGCAGTGTGTCGCTAAAATCACTTCAGTCACCCCAAGTGGCCACCAATTGTACAAGAATTGAGGAAGATTGGTTGCCGAATAGCTAAAAATTATCAAAGAAAGTTTTAAAATAATTTTTAATAGAAATATTTATTTAGCGATCCATCTGTACCTACATAATAGGTCCGAAATCTAAAATGTGACGTAAAACTTCTCTCACGATCTAGGTGTGGGACACCGACTCTACTACATCGAAAAGACTACGTATTCATGTTCCAGGGTGCGCACCACTTAAGGTTGGATGATTCAACCATTACAAAATTAATTGAATATTATCACACAAATGGTTCATCCGACTTTTAAAATTTGGTCTATCGATCGAACCATGCGGAGTGTGTACAAATAAAACAGAAATTAGTGGATTGGATTTATCGTGAGATGAAAAACAATAAATCTAAGAGTTAATGTCCAACCACTCATCTTTATTTTCTCAATTATGTGTTAGTAAAAAAAATGTTTTAAACTTTGTTTTTCATTGTTTATATCACTGGCACTGGTGGCGATAGGACAAGGCAGGGATGTCTGTTATCACCACTACTATTCTCACCTATACCGAATGTGCCAAACTCATGATGAGTGAAGCATTCCACAACATCAATGAGGGGAGTTAACACAAGAAGTAGGATTTGCGGATGATCAAGGGACAATAGCAGACACTGAACAGGGACTGCAACAACTCATAAATAAACTCAACGATCAAGATAAAGAAGACAAAGGTATGAGAATATTACTCTGAATGGCCTACAAGTAGACAAGTTAAAAATTCAAATATTTGGGAGGAATAATTACATGAGACGGAAGATGTCAAGGAGAAATTCGAACTAGAATAGCAATGGAATAGACAGAATTTACAAAAAGAAATGAATTTCTAACTAAGAGTCTGAAAGTAGAAACAAAGTAGAAAATAGTGAGACACTAATCTGGAGCATACTTTTACATGGTTCTGAGACGTGGACACTACATGAAAGTGATAAGAATATCGAACCATTTGAAATGTGGATATGAAGAAGAATGCAGAAAATCAAATGGCAAGACAAGAAGACAAATGAAGACGTCTTAACGGATATCAGTGAAAGAAGGAACCCACTAAATACAATTACAAAGAAAAATTGGATAGGTCACATATTGAGAAGAGATAACCCACAGCAAACAGTCATTGAAGGCAGACTTGTAGGAATAAGAAGCCAAGAAAAACATGTTAACAGATCTTGTAAGAGTGTCATATTCAGACCTTAAGGAATTGGTATGTATGTAATAGGGAACAGTGGAGAAAGTGGAATCCATAGACATGGACCTGCCATAATGCAGAGAACAAGATATACGTGTACGTGTATATATAGAAAAAAATAATGTTTAAAGGTATGTGACTCACTCCAGCGACAGAGCCATGTTGACATGAATTACTTGACGTTCCTGATTCGTCTGGCTAGACTCCTGCTTAAGTTTCACCTGGATAGTCAACGCCTTGGCAACCACGCCTAGTAACGGATCCAATACATAGAGACCGTCCACGTAGCCGTTAGATTCCACATCATCGCTTACTGTTGGCTTCGGCAATTCTGATGCTGGAAGAATGGTGCCCAGAATCGAAGCAAATTTACATGGAGGCAATTCGGAAAGAATTCGAGTTAAAAGTGAGACGGCCTGTAGAAATATTATCAATACACACAAATGAGACGTCAATATTAGAAAAACGATAGACGTTTATCTCGAAAAAATGGTATCCATAGGAATAATTACTACTGCTGTTAAATTATGAATTATTAGTTATACAGAACAAAAGACAAATATTGTTTGTATGAATTTAAAGTTTACTAATTATTTCGGCAAAGCTAAATTATTTATCTTTATTGAAATAATTTTAACATTTAAGTATACAGTTAAACCCCAATTTTATGCTATCTCTGAGACCAACTAAAGCTGGCAGATAATCAGGGGTGGCATAAAATCGTGGGTGAGTGTTTTCGAGAAAGAATTTCACAATTAGAAATTCTGTATAATAGAGAAGCAATTGAGTAAAAACTGATTCGGCTCATCAATTATATTACATTAGGTCGTGCATATTAGAAATTTTCATGTCAGTTTATAAAATAATTACATCGTAAACTGAAGTCTGGCGGATAACTGGGAATTTTATGTGATAAAATGGAAATTTGTGGCAATTTATGTGGCACATGGCGGATAGGCAGTGGGGGGGGGTATAAAGTCGGGGCTGATCTAATGCAAGAATAATTGTTCGCCACCGACCTCGACATTAATACGGATCCCTCAGCAATGTTCAAGACACTTTAGAGACATGAACTCAGAAAACAAACCAGGCATCAAAGATGTTGTCCTCAAAGAAAACACCACCACTTGCATGACGGACTGGTGTAAAGCCAAGAATGTAGATATTTGAAAAGTCAAAAGGTTCGCCATGATAAACTCAAAACTACCTGAAATAACTGCATGGATAACCTCAGTTATATGTGCTCTGAGTTCACCCTCTTCGACGTTAGAGCAGCCATTGCTGATCTTCCAAAAGACGAAGCTTCAGGATCAGACAAGTGGCACAACGAATACTTTTTGAATCTTGAAAACCACAACCTCGAAATGATTAGAGACACCATCAACCTTAGCTGGTTAGAAAGAACACTGCTGAAAACTGTAACACCGCAGACATTATTCCGATCCCTAAGAAACAGAAAGACACGGCACATTGAAAGAGATTAGTGTCACATAATTTCTCGGAAAATTGACCGAAAGAGTACTGAAAACTCACCCCCTCTACTTCTTGAAAAAGAACAACCTGTTGAACATCAACTATCAACCAAGTTAGTTTTAGAAGAGGCTACATATCACCGAAAACCAGGTCATCAAGAAAATAAATCTTCGACAAACTGCAAGAGGAAGAACACAGTATTCTCATTCTGATCAATTTCAGCAATGCTATGATAATCTTTGGAGCATGGGGCTCTATCACCTTTTTGGGCATCAGTTTCGATGAGGGCTAAGATTCGGTGCCGAATGAGACAAAGCCACAAAGAAAGCAAACATTCGTACGAACATCCTCAAACGACTCTGTGATAAGAGCTGGGGACTCCCAGGCAGAAAGTTCAAAACCATCTACCAATAATGGATCAAACCAACGATGGACATGGGATTGGTATTTGGGGTCCCTTTCATGCTTACTCAAACATCAAAACCTTGCTAGAGCAGAGAGGAGAGCCGAATGGATTATCACAGGCTGCATTACATAGTGACCACCACCATAAAAAAAACTCAAAGAAGCTTGAATCCACCAGAAATCACATTAAAAGGTTGGCTGGCAATACCCTCTCCAATCCATTATTCACAAAACGTTAACAAGACTTTAGACCAACAAAACAACAACAGGAAAATCTCAAGAGATGTAGCCCAAGAAACTAACGCTATGGCCGGTATCCATGAGACTCCAGCTAAACAAACTCCTAGACACACCAAAATTCCATCACGAAAAACGAACCTGTAGCAAGAAGCAAAAGCGAAAGAAGGAGAAGCAAAGCTCAGGATACCATCAGGAAAGACGCGAGTGATATTCAGGTGTGGACCGATGGTTAGGTGAAGGAAGGAAATTACGGTGACGGAGGTATCTTGTTAGAAGCTGATGAAATTGCTATTCCTACCGGTATTTACAGCTCCAGCTATCAGGTGGAGAACCTCAAGCATAAGGACTGGACTAAAGCCTACATCTTTACTGTCATGAGATCCAGTATCCATAAAATAAAATGAGGTACAGCCAAATAAACTGACAAACAGATGAGGAAATATGGTCGCCCCTTGACGATATGAGTAACACCAACCAAACCATCACCTTCCAGTGGGTGTTATCACACTGTGGCATCAAGTACAATACAAGAGAGCCGACAGCCTTGCCAATCAAGGAGTTACACTTGAGAAAACTAACACCGCCATCCCTCTCGACGTTTTTAAAATCGCCCCCAGCCATAAGAAGTCAAAGAAATTCAACAAGAGAATTTATAAAACTACAGTCAACCAAATCAAAACAAGCCACAGCCCTCTTCTGAAATATTATAAGTGTCCGGCCTTTTACAACAAACGTATGTCCACCATCGGTTATGTTCAATATATTGAAGAAACCCCTAACTCCCCCATAAAATTTCTCAAGTATTTCTCTCGACAGTCTTATAACCGGTTCTTTATAGCCCAATTGCCAGGCCTAACAGAGTGAGAAGACGAAGGTTTGACTGTACCATGATTGCATATTATTATTGAACTAGCTACCTGTCGCTGTATTCTGGGTGTGGCTGTGTGCAGCAAATGAACAATGTCACAGATGAGTGAGGACTGTTCACAAAGGAAGGCCTTGCCAATTGGAGACCCACTGATTGCTAGCACTTGGGAGAGAAGTTCGAAGCAATAGGTATCGTTGGGCGGATACGCTGCAAGGACGCCCTCACTGAAAAACGAACAAACAGAAAGTTACAGCATAGTTAGAAATTGAAAAATAAAGAATTTTATACCAGATAATTCTATTGATTTTAGCAATAGAAATGAAGAAAAAAGCAAATTGATGATATATTTAATGTAACAAATAACACTAACAAGCCGATTATTAATTTCAGTTTGCTAAAAGTACAAAGTCTGAGCGTTTAATAATATGTACATAATATAATCAAACTATTACTTTTCCAAAGTAGGAAAGAATGATGAGATCCAAAGCTGTGTGATTCTTTCAGTTTCATTTCGAATCTGTAGCATCATTTGGGCACATATTTGTTTCTGTAAGGTGGATAAATAGCCCCTGTGGGAAGCCGCAGATCCAAATAAAATACCGACTACCTGTTCTTGAAGATCTGCTGGAGCTGAAAGAAATAAACAATACAAGTTAAAACAGTGAGTACAAAATTTCGAATGATCAAAGTTACAATTTATAAACAACATGTAATATTTCAACCAAATTTAAAGTGCTTATAGCAGTAAAAAAAATTCAGAAAATTATATCCAAAAAAATGAAAGTTTTGTGACCATATACAAATCTATATGGAGAAAATGGGAATTTAATTATATAATAAAATATAAATTTATTTACTAAATTGGTTCTACAATCACTAAAAACGATCTTGTAACTAATAAGCATACAAAATCTTTCAGTGTTAAGTAAGTATTATGTGACCACAGGGTGCAAAAATGAGAACCAAAGACATTTTCGCTTCTTAATAAAACGGATAAATTTTTTTATAATTGGCAAAAAGATGCATAACAATAACACTCTTTTTAGTAACTGTAGAAAATTTCATAAATTATATTGATCCAAACAAAGTTATTGAACTTTTTGTGTCAAGTGATCATTTTTTAGAAATCCTAGATAGGGAAAAATCAGAAATGGAATTTTAGTAGTGACTGAATTCAATCAGAAACACTAAAAATGATCTAGAAAGCCAAAAACTATTTTAAACAATTTTGGTTGTCTTAGTAAACATTTTATTAAAATCAATAATTTTAGCAGACCTGACCAGAACTGCAGAACCTCATGTCTCAGGAACTCTACAAATGAGGCATCTCAAAATTTAATACATTGTTTTAGATACCTTCTGAATTTTAAATCTCAGGTTTCAGCAAAATTGAATGTTTCATTGGGATTTTAGAGGTATGACTTTTTTTGGGCCCAGACGTGGTTAATATGTTAAAAATCAAATTTTCTGAAACTCAATTTTACAAAATACACTAAAATTGTCATAATAAACCATTTATTTATGATAAAAGACAATTTAAAAAACTAATTTTAGAGACCTGCCCTGGAATGGTGGACCTCATAGACCAGAAACCATGAATCTGAAGCATATAGTTTTCTATACATTAATTCTAATGCCTTCCCAATTCTAAATTTCTAATTTGAGCATAATAGGATGTTTGGTTTAGATTTTAGAGATATTGAAGTGATTTTGCCCAAAAATCGACAGCAATATTTTTTCATTCTTTTACACAACAAACTTTAATTCTTGGTTCTCTATGACGTCATTGCCCCATTTTCGATTTTTCTCTCTAAAAAGTCATTTACCATTCCAAATGTAGAATAAATCTTTACTGCAGATACCTACCTATGTTCCAAATTTCAGCTCATTCCATCCACGGAAAGTAAGATATTCTAGGGGGTCTAGACCCCCCATTAACAGGCGCATATAATGAAATAGGGTCATCAACGAAGGGTTAACCAATTAAACACAAATCGTTGAAACTTTTTAGATAAACCTAATTTCAATTTAATAAAGTGTGTTGTTTTATATTCAACGTTAAATCGATGAATTTTTTAACACTTGCTAAAAACATTAAATGTACAACCTACCCTAACAGAATTTTTAACAAATTGTTATATTGATTTTCCCTGCTAAATTATTGATTTTTTGTTAACGTGTTAACTTCTAGAACAAACATACAACCCCGCTCAAAAAGAGGATGTTGTCATGACCAGGGAAATTGCCGTTTGCGATAATTTCATCCTCTAGAATCATGGGTTCCAGAATATGGGAGTGTTGGAATGGTAGATCGGGATGTTATGGTCTTTGCAATATATATTCTTTGTGTAGGTCTTCCAATATACATTGATGGAGGGTGCACTTATAAAACGTGAAATTAACTGTTTTATACAATTAGAAATCAATAAAATGCAATGAATTTAGCATAAACCAAATGCAATCTTTTTGTAGTGATATGCAAATTACATTTTTTGAAATCTTTTATTAACTGAAATTTAGAATTATGTTTGTATCTACAGCCCCGGCAAAAAGAAACGTACCTACCCTGAAAATATGTGTTTTTTGTATCAAAATTGTTAGTTTCAATTAACCAAATAATTTGAAACTAACAAT
>JAUYWI010097231.1:0-11797 GCA_034780595.1 Parotoplana pacifica | reverse complement strand
AGCAGATGTTCTTATTATTGCTTTCAGTTGGTTCCATTTATTGTTCACATTTTCCTGATTGATATTTTGTAACTGTTCTTCAATTTGATTTGCTTAGTTAGTTTTAATGCTGTGGAGGCTCCCGTAACCAGCCTATATCCTTTTGGGTAGTAGGAGGTCCAATAGGTGGGCTTCTAACCTTGAGCACATGATCCCCCAGATCGTACTAATAGGTTGGTTATTACAAAAATAATCATAGATTATTTCGGTGGCTCTTTAGGTCGAAAAAAAATCACTTTTCAAAATTCATGTTCAACAAGGATATATATGTAATATATGTAGGTACATACCAAATAATATTTAATTTCTTCAATATTTGACTTTTGAAGTGGATTTTTAACAATCTTTTACAAAATTGGACAAACCTCATTTTGTAAAGATCCATCGTGACTCATGACCTTAAGGGAATCTAATAAAAATTCTTTAAAAGATGCGCAAGAGAATGTTATTCTAGCATACAAAATGTCATCGAAATCAGTGGCTCGTTTTTCAGCAATTCCAAAATATGTCTAGGGGGTGTACACTGTACACCCACCTGTGACGACGAAAGCATTGATAGCAGAAACAGACATACATAATATGTACATAGACATTCAATAACAGCTAACAGTGTAGATAGTAGACAGCATATAATAACTCATAGCCAAAACCCAAATACATTAGCTAGAGGGGCGCTTCTAAATGAATTGGTGGGTAGATCTTGCCCCCCCTCCCCCGACTGAGCCCCTGATTTTGGCCAAAAAATATTGATTCCTCCAAAAAAAGTATTTTTCAAAAAATTCAGATTTGTATTACTAAGTCCAACATACCAAATTAGAAATCAATATAGGACACAATTTAATTTTTGGACTTGATTAATGACGGCTCCTTATCGATTTTTTTTGCAAGTAGGTATATTTTGGCCCAACCCTCGTTTTTTAGTGAGCTGTCATTTGACTAGGGGGTTCGGAGACTATTTATATCAAAAACTTTACAAAAGGATTTGGTAAACAAGTGCCAAATTTCATGCATTTTTGGTTGAGTTGTAAGTGAGCAATTTAATTTAGAAAAGCCTATAGGGGGCATCACCACTACCCCAGCCCCACCCGTTATCTTCGAATCGTAATTTACCCTTCTTCGTTCTTGGGGTGGGGATCGGAAGACCCTAAAGGTTATTTTAAATTGATTGAAGAACGGTTCAACCGATTT
The DNA here is from genome assembly GCA_034780595.1 of Parotoplana pacifica. Classification (NCBI taxonomy): domain Eukaryota; kingdom Metazoa; phylum Platyhelminthes; order Proseriata; family Otoplanidae; genus Parotoplana; species Parotoplana pacifica. Next base: position 10,570 of record JAUYWI010097231.1, on the reverse strand, counting down.
TCATAAAATTTGGCATTCTGTTGAAGATCTTTTGACGCAAATTTATTTTTTAGGTTACCCTCTGAAAAAGTAAAATTTTACCAAAATTGTCAAAATGTACTTTTTCAGAAAATTCTATTCTGAGATCAAATATTGATTGACATACATATATATTAGGTTGTTGAAATAATTGATTTTTTGTCCATAGGGTGCAACTTGAGATCCATTGTTTAAAACAATAAGTTATTTTTGTGATTAGAAACGTGGCAACGAGTAGAATTTCTTTGTATTTTAATGAGATATTCTCCATACTTGATTCTAACAACTGTACTGTAAAAAAAATCATAAAAAATATTGACCGGAGAAAAAGTATCATATTCATTTCATAGAATCTAATAATAAACCATTTTATGTCACTTAGAACCATTAATTTGGTATGAAAATCCTATATTTTTATATATATGTAGATATAGATAGATAGATAGGAAAACATGAAAATAAATTTTCTAATAAAATTTGAGTGGTATATTGGAATACCTTCATATTTGGGATATTTGCTTCCTATCTGATACTCTATTAGTGTGCCAAGTAGAAAAAGTCATAACTTTATCCAATGATTTTGGGACTTTAAAAATGATTTTTTCTCAAATTCAATTTTAATTAATTAAATCCTTCGAAAAACATCATTTCCTAGAATCTAATAATAAACCATTTTATGTCACTTAGAACCATTAATTTGTGAAGAAAATCACTTAAAAAGCAGTTTGATAACCCTCATAGATCACTAACCAGAAAAGTGAGGTATCCAGTTTTCTAATATGTACATTATTTCAAATAGCTTGTTATTAAAAATCTTAAATTTGAGTAACATAAGACGGTTTATTTTGGATTTTAGATTCATTTAAGTGAATGATTTTGTTCAAAAATATCATTTTTGCTTTAAAAAATCGATAATCAATATTTTTTTCAAATTTCAATTTCTGTTACTGAGTGCCTCAGAGACCTACACACCAATTTTAAAGCAAAACCGACAATAGATTATTTCTAAACCTGATGACGTCATCGGTCCTAATCGAATTTTTAAAAATCTGTCGATGAATTTTTCTAAGGTACCAAATTTCATTCAAATTAGTCTATGAGAAGTATGATTTTCAAGGTGGGAGATGTCATGTCCCTCCCCAAGAACGACGACACTAAAAAATGAGGGACAACGAAGGGTTAACATACGTAGGTAGTAGGTACTTAACTAGTAAAAAATAATTAATCAGAGGAACCTACATATCTATAAATGCACCTGAAATTATCTATAGGTAAAATTGTATAATATCTGGGTGATTGATTTCTGTAAGTTACATGTGGAATGAAACAGCTGTTATAGTACTGTGAATTATTTCCGGAGAAAAACCTTAGTTGCCTACCAAAAAGTCAAAAAGCACAATGCTATTGGGAAGATTTATCGATAATTGCATAACATATTTTGGTGTATAATACTTAACCAGAAACGTCGCAATTGAATTATAGGAGCTTATTGAATTATTGTTGTTCTATTGTCTAAGAAATACTGAGATAATAACAAGATATCTATGAAATGCAATTAATGGGTTACATGTAATTCACTATCTTGTGTGAAGTACTAGCTGTTTCATGTTGATTAATTTGACTAAATCTATTCAGTGCTTTTGTAGTTGGGAATTTTTAACTGAACAAATAAATAACTATCGTTTTCCTAAATTACTTTTCAATGATTCAAAAACAGTGTATTTAAACCTGCATTTAAATGTGTTAGTTTTTCTTTTGTATAAATATATTACAATTCATGGCTGATACGAAATCTGAAAATTCAACACTTGTTGACAAGAAAGATGGTAGGTGTTGCTTTTATTGACAACGATAGCTCTATTGTTTTAACTTTATGAGACAAAACTTTTTTTTTTGCATGTGTAGGAAAACATATAATTATTCATTTTCAGAAATACCATAAATATATAGGTGCATAATGACTGTGAAATTTGTGCATATTCGTATTTTTAATATACTGTATTTTGCTATATTTCAGAAATTTATTTTTTGTGATTTTGAATTCATTTTGTTGTTAATATTTATCTATTTGAATAAATTTGATATATGAAAAATATCTGTTTTAGGATCACTTCCACTAAATAAGCATATATTAAATATAAATTATTATCAATAGCCCGGAAGCTGGGGGTGTTTATGCTGAAACATTGAACTTTAGAAGCTCATAGCTTGAAAACTACTCAACCAATTTTAACGACATTTATTTTAATATATTATGATTCAAAATTTCATAATAGGCCAGGAACGCCTATTTTTTCAATGTTTTGTTGTACCTATTCAAAGCTGAAGTTTTTTTTATATCACCACTATATTATAAAGTAATTAAGAAATAATAAAATTTTACTACAAAAATGACTTAAAGTGGTAACATCTAATAAGAAATACAATAATAGCTACATTGTTAACTTCACTTTTTATGTATGCATTAGTTTACCTGTACATATATAGTTTACCATTTAAAAAAACCAAATTTGGTTCATACAAAACCTTGTTCCTTACTTTTTTGCGCTTTGCTAATTCATTACCTATCAATTCATATATTTTCATTGAAAATTTTGTTTTTTCTATCTTATTGTACGAATTATTTATATGAAATGGAATTATATATTTTGTAAATAACTGATGATATTTTTAACATTAGTTTTTTTTCCTTTAGATGTTCCTAGAAATACTGACGAAAACTTTACAGGACCAGTCCAAAATAGGTAAATAATTTTTGGTACAAAAGATATTTAGCTGCTATTTCTTATACTATTCTTGTACTATATGTATTTATTTGCTAATTAGGACATTGAGATATTCAAAAATAATTATCAGAAGTAGCAGTTTTATCATTGAAGTATCTCTGTATTAAATATCATTGTTATTTATTTGAGCAGTCTTAAATGAATATTGTTTTGTCATTAGTGCCGCTTTTTCCCATATTTCCCTCAAACATTTTTGAAGTCCTATTTAACTCAGACCAGATGTAAATTATAGAGAACCTTCATACAGTTCCAAACATTTTTGTGATTTGGCAACCCCCCCTCCCAACCCAAGGGAATTTATTTGTTCCTTGTGTGGAAGGGAGTGGATCCCAGGTGGTGGATAGCGAATGTCCATCAGATATGGTAGTTAACTGTGATAACAGCAGATTCGTCTGCCGTATAAGTAGGCCCGGATCAGCAGCGGTGATTATACCAGGGGAGAGGAGCTAGTAGGTAACACTGCTAGGTTCACGGAACCATGACAAGACGGATATAGGTCACCTTAAATAAACCTAGTCCTAGTGTCGGGCAGCAGCGGCACTAGTATCCCAAGTTTGTTGAAGAGCCAAACTATTTGGCCAATGATGGCTTGGAAGAACTGAATGGGCAACGGCTTGGAGTGGCGCTTCATCAGGCAGATGATCCACAAACTCACGGACAACGACTGAGGAAAATCTACCATTTATAATATGATACTGCAACAAGTCAGAAGGCAATGGTTTTCAAAAAATTACCGAAAACCCAACTGCTTAACTTTTCAAGCACTTATGGATCGATAAAATCGGCAGATGGGTATGTACAAGATATCGTGGTAAGTATTGGTATGGCAAAACAACGTATGATTCAACTGAATAATATTTGGAAAGATCATGCCATTCCAAATGACCTGAAGCTTAAAATTTTAAAAGCCATCATCTGACCAGTCCTGACCTATGGATGTGAAGGAATGACCTTGCGAAAGAATGATGAGAAGAAATTTCAAGCGGTAGAAATGTTATGTTACCGGCGACTTCTGAGAGTGGCTTTGACAGAAAGACGTACAAACGAAAGCATCTTACAACGATAGGAACTGGCATGGAGCTCCTTTCCCTGATCAATAAGAAGAAGATGAAATATTTTAGTCATGCCATTCGTCGCAAAGAATGTTCTCTAATGAAGATTGCGGTACAAGGGAAAGTTGAGAACAAGAGGAAGACAGTTTTACATTTTTGAAGTGACCGTATTATCGAGAAGGCACAAATTATAGAAAACATTTAAACTCGTTTTGGTGAAACTACCTACATTTTACACAAATCCAGGAAAACCAGCAATCTTTCGGCCATAAAACCGCCCATGGGTACTGTCTAATTATTGTACTGGATTTGCACTGTGGCTATCCCACCAAATTCGACTACGGCGTATCTAATAAAAGAACACAAATGAAAATAGGTGCAGTGAAATAGCCTCTACGAAGCGTTTAAAGCTTCAAGTTTGATTATCACACTTGGATTTGTTCAAATATTACCCAAACGAATCCGCAATTTGCCATAAATAATACATGACATTTGCTATCCACGATCACAAAATGACTGTGTATAGCACAAGACAAACAAAATTTCGAGTTTTGTACTGGGTGACTATGGCCAGTCACACTTTTATAGGAGTGTAGTGGCGCAGCCCCCACTGGCAACATTATAAGATCTTGACTTGGGTGCTAGAGGCATCAGTGAACAAGAATAATAAAACTTATATACCTACATATACGAGCGACACACAAAACTCTATTTAAAAAAAGTACTTTTCAATTTATACCGTAAGCAACTGCACATTTGACGCTGGTTTGATGGCAAACTCCTCACCAGTAGTATATGATTTGGACAAGGATTTTAAGAACATCAAACAACAAGTAAAGGAAAAATTGGTGCTGCAGAATAGCCTCTACAAACCAATAAATGTCGAAAAACAGAACCACAGAATTCGACTTTTTAATACTTTTCAATAATAACTGATGGATATGAATGATTAAGGCGCGAGCCTACACTTTTTTATGGGCGTGTGGTTTAGACAGCAGTTTCCAATTTGGACATGGGTGTGTTATGGGATATTAAATTTGTTTTGAATTACTTTACATAAACTACAACTTCTGACAAATCAATTTTAGAAATGACCATGGTTGACTAAAGCTATTGTAGATTTTTAAGAGGGTGGGGCCGTAACTGACAATACATACTTTGGTCATGGATAACTGGGGATTTCAAGCAGCACATGTTTACAATTTTAAGGTCAAATGAATTAATTTTACGTTGTAAAACAACCACCCGTCTAGTTATTTATTCGTCATTTGCAGTAAATATTTTTGAAGTGAGGGGCTTAACTCAAAAACCATAACATCGACAAAGCTCAAATTAGGCACAAATAGTAGAATACCCTTCAAACCGCTCACAAAAGTTTTTAAGTTTTGGCGAAACTATCTACATTTTACACAAATTCAGGAATAACAGCAAACAAATTTATTGGCAAAGTTGGACATAATACCTCTAAATGGGCGTGCACTTTCTAATTTATATATACGGTTAGGACTGCGACTACGGCGCACTAATAAAAGATAAATGATGAGAATAGGTGCAGTACGACATCATCTACGAAATATTATAGTATTTAGTTGGCTAGCACAAGACAATCAAAATGTGTGACTACGGGGGTGTTGGGCGAAGCCCTTACCGGCAACAATTTAAAACATTGACTTGGATGCTAGGGACATGAGCAAATAAGAATCATAAAACTTAGTGTAAGATAAACAGCTTATCGATCGGTACAATAGTCAAAAACCAAAGTTACGAAATTCCATTTTAAAGCTATTTTTCAATTTATGCCGTAATGTACTGCACATTTGACACAGGGTGTGGGGGGAAGAGTCCCCACTGGCAACATACGATTTGGACATACACGTTAAGAAAGCTAACAACGAGAAATAAATAAAAACTGGTGTAGTAGAATAATCTGTACAAACTAATAAAAGTCGAAGACTGGAGTCGCAAAATTCAATTATTAAAATACTTAAAATGGTTAATGAAGATTTTGAACAACCTACAGCTTCCAAAACAATTGCAGTTGTTGGACATGGGTGACTAGAGTTATCCTGTTTTTAAGAGGATATGGGGCCGTCATTGGTAATACAGAAATTAGACACGGGTACTCTAAGGATCAAACACAACACATTTGCAACTACGGTCAAATGAATCAGTTTTACATTGTAAAACAACCACTCGTCTAGTTGAAGCCCTTTTTAACTCAAAGATCGTAACACAAAGAAAACTAAAACACACAAAAAAGTTGTCACTCTAACTCCATGTCCCTCAACATCAAGAGAAACGGCGGTAAGGAGGAGATGATCAATAGTCAGCTCAAAAGTGGGTACTGCTCCCTCCTCATATAACTACCTACGAGGGATCGGATGCTGCAGTCGCATTTATGGCCCAGCAGGGCCGAAAATGATGAATCAATAAAAAGAAGGTGGACCCTTAAAGTAGGCCACTCTGGTTAAAAATAACTGATGTTAGTCATGAGTGAGTAAGGCGCGAGCCTACACTTTTTCGTGAACGTAGTAGCTTAAATAGCAGTTTCCAATTTCAGCATGGATTTCAGGCTTGTTTTCCATTGGTACCAAAATCTGTAACTTTCAATACACAATTTAAAAATCAGTAACTGACAGTATACAATTTGGACATGGGCACTGGAGATTTCAAACAGCACACGTTTGTAACTTTAAGGTCAAATGAAAACGTTTTAGATTGTAAAACAAATACCCGTCGTTCAAATTAATGTTCCAAATTTCAAAGAAATTGGTTCAGTAGTTTGAGAGATATAAAAATGGCCTTTAAAAACCAAGCTAAAGTTAGTGGCACACAAAACCTTAAACGGACAGACCCTTCAATGTATAAAACAACTGGAAGCCTCTATTTATAATTGCTAGTCTATGAGGGAAGGTCCGTAAAAATTGATTTTTTAAATTGTTATTTTCTCACAATCTACTGGTTCTAAATGATTTAAAATAACTTATGAGTTTCTATATCACTTTTAGTTTTTAGAATGAATTCAGTCACTAAAATTGAATTGACTTTCAGAAAAATTGATTTTTAATGCATTGACAAGGTTCATGCCCTTTCAATGGCTTTAAAATGCAAACGAAACATCCTATTTTGCTCAAACCTGAGATTTATAATTTAGATGACATCTAAAACAAGGTATAAAATTTTGAGATTCTTTACGTTTGTGTTTCCTGAGTTATAAGGACCACCAGTAGCAGAGAGCCGGCCTAAATGGAACAATATTTTACTGGCACTTTAAAATGTTATCCTTTCTTTAATATATTACTTCATCTTCTCGTTTTTAATTAATTGTTTATACCAGATACTTTTTGATATAGTCTGAATGTAAACCAGATATAAAAATTATGAAATATGAATAATTTCATTTTATATTTATGTAGTCAAACGGGATAAATTGGAATATGCAATATCCAATGGGACACGCTGTATATTGTTTCTTATGTTTGATGGAGTTAAGTTTAATGCTGATTGTGGAATTAACCCATCAAATATCATTATATAAATTTCTTTAGATTTAACTATGTCAAATAAGTTTTCCGCTTATAGGTTAAATATTCTATGTTGCAGTTATTCTCAAGCAAAAAAAACATTTAATTGCCATAAAGAAAATAATCAGTTGAAATCAGTTAAAATGATCAAAACATGGATTTCCTAATCTGTTTCTTGTTTATAAATGTGTAAATATATAGTAAACTAATACTTTGGGGTAAAATGATACAGTTGGTCCCAATCCCCCAATACGTGGCAGTAAACATTTATAAATTAATTATGGAAAACCATTCTATTATTCTAAAAGTAAAGATTTTTTCTGTTGATTATTTTATTTATGTTATTTATGTATATGTAGAATGAAATCTTTACTGCAGCAAACATACACAATTAAAAAATAATAAATTAATATCTGTCAAGCCTTCGACAGTACTAACAACATAGAAATGAATATTATCCAACCAAATGATGTGCAAAAAAAATTATAGCTTCAACATAAAAACAACATCTTTTCAAGATCAAATCAAAACTATGTAATCATGTGCATTTTGTTCTACACCCAAGCTGAAGCATGATAAGTTGGTCAGTCAAGCTTGGCGAATTGAAAGTACTATCTAATTTATCCGAAATCCAAAATGTCTAAAGGTTTTGATTGGATTTTGCAACAATAATTCTATCAGAATTCCAACTCCTCTTGCATGATCATTGTCTTCTGCGTAAAACCGCTTGTAATTATCATAAATAATCGAACCTGCTCATGTCCATCCTACTTCTGACAAACCAAGGATGTTTATATTTATTCTGTCCATTTCCTTTAATACGCTTGCTAATTTACCTTTTTATTGCAGTGTTCGGACATTCCAAGTTGCTATACGTCTTCAAAAATTTCCAAGTAGCTGCAATTAGTAAAATTAGATGCGACGATGATATGTACTTTTCTTGCAGACATTATCCTTCGAGGTATAACTGGACGTGCTACCGCATCTCACCACTTCCATCGCATGGAATCATCTATGGATAGCAGTTTGTTCAGGCCAATATCGATAGTAAAGCCATTTTCATCACAAACTACCAATCGCTGTATTGCACCTCTTTTTGATGATATTTTATAATATTATTCTATAAATATTTGCAACACTGAACTCTGTAACATCTGGTCTTCACTGTGCCTATCGGTACCACACACGTCTTTCCAAAATCTTCTGATATTATTTTATGGACCTGAGTTTTGTGTATACCAAGTCGCCCAGCAATATTTCTACGTGCAACTGCATCATCTTCATCTATCATTTCTGCAACCAAGGCAATATTTTCGTCTGCTCTCTGAGTTCTTGGCTTACCAGAGCCCACGATTCTTTCGATATCTTCTCTTCCTTTCCTAAACTCTTTCACCAATTTCTGTACCCTTCTTACGCCTATACAAGTCTTCTTCCACATTCTCAAGTAGCTTATGTATTTTTACGCCAGAATAATTGTTTAGTGCCAACACTTTGATGAAAAATGATGTTTTGCTTCTCTAATTTAGCCATACTGTTTGACAAGCTGGCTACACGCTTACTGCAGTAGTGGCGGAAATTCCAGGAAATATATCAGAAATATTAATAGACATGAAAGTTTCTCGGAATTTCCACAGTGTACATCAGAGAAAGTCTAAAAATAGCAAATACACATTTACTTATTATATCACAGATTTATTAAACGAAATTTGTCTCTGTTGTCAAAATATTTGCATTTTCAAATGGTTTCTATATTTTACCACATACAGAAACTCAATATTAGGTAATATGATTATTTTATTTTTTATTTTTAGATCGTGTACAGATATCATTTGTTGCATTATCTTTTGTTGTTTTCTTATTGCTATGGGAATTATAGCAATTTGGGGTAAGCAATTATATTTAATTTACTGCGTAGAAAATAAGTATACAATATTGATTTATATTATTCTTACCGTCTCAACTGAAAAATGGTATTATTATTATCACCATGGTCTTATAATAATTATAAAATAATGTAACCGGAGGAAAACCAAAAATATTAACATATTTAATTTGTATTTTGACTTAGTTTTATCAAAAGGCTAAGCCGAAATAGAAATTAATTTTATTCAATTTTCAAAATGTAAATGGCTCATTTCGTAAATCAATTCTATTACTAGCTAATGACTAAATTTTGCAACAGCCCATACATTTGAAATATACGAACATTTTATATTACTCAGGCAATGATTATGCCTAGCTGATGAGACCCAACAAGGCCGAAACAGCTGTCCTGGGCTATCATTTGCGAGATATAGATAAGTAGTATATTTTTATCAAAGTATACCTGTTTTTTTTATTATTACTCTTAAACACACTAAACAGACCTAGACAATAAATTTGAAGTCAATTAGATATTTTTTTAATTTTTGGACCTGATGACGTCATCGGCAAAATTGATCTCGGAGGCCAGACAAATTAAGTATTTCCTGAGATTATTTGTATGCCAAATGTTAGTTTAACTGATATTTAAATATACCTATCTATAAAAACATTTTTTGACTTGGCGACGTCATAGAGCTAGCAACAAAGGCTAATATTGATTTTGAAAATACTAAAATAATAATCTTCTTTAATTTTTGAGTATCTAATTTCATTTCCAATATATATGTTGTTAATGTAGACGGCTACCCCCTTCTCAAGAATCGAAAGTCTATCCGATAATACCAAGATACCTGTTTGTTTTGTCGGCCAATGAAATTCGACATATCCATAACTTATTAAAGAATTTGATATTTCTAAAATCGGACAGGGGATAAATGGGTAAGTCGAATTTTCTTGGTTGTTAGACTTTATGTTTTATTCTGTATTAGATATGGGTATTAATTGGTAATTAATTTCACAACGTTTTCTATTATTTTAAAAATATCTGAATTATTTCGAACGTTTGGTTTTTTAACCTGGAATTTCATTTAGAGTGGTGGCCTCATTTCAGAGTTGTATCATATAGTGTGTTAATTTCATATTGGTTTTATTTAATGGTTTTGCTTTCATAGATGAGGTTCCAGGGCCGTAGGAACAGGGGGGGGGGGGGCGAATGGGCTGGTTGCCCCCAACATTTGTGGAGTTAAATCGGCGCCTTCATGGAAAATGAAGTACATGTCTCGCTTCGTCATTATTTACGTAAAACTCACACCCGCAATATGTAGCG